>WUAM01000323.1:47915272-47930443 GCA_024336885.1 Actenoides hombroni | reverse complement strand
GGCTGTCTAGTCTTGAGAGGAGAAGACTGCGAGGGGACCTTATTAATGTCTTAAATTGAATCTGAAGGGCAGGTGTCTGAAGGGGCCAATGTCTTTTCAGTAGTGCCCAGCACTAGAACAAGGTACAATGTGTGTCAGCTTGAGCATGGAAGGTTCCATATCAACGGGAGGAGGAACTTGTTGACTGTGAGGGTGATGAAGCCCTGGAAGAGGCTGCCCAGAGAGGCTGTGGAGTCCCCTTCTCTAGAAACTGTCAAAACCCATCTGGATGCATTCCTGTGTGACATGTTTTGGCAGGGGGGTTGGACTCGATGGTCTCTAGAGGTCCCTTCCAACCTCTAACATTGCATGATTCTATGATTTGCTTTCATGTATTTCTTAAAGCCCAGAATCTCTTCAGCACTGACACTCAATAAGCTTTCTGAATAGTGATAGTTCTAGAAAGCATTATTTCTGTCAAAACATGTGAACTTGGGAGATATTACCAGGAGTTCTGCTCTGAAAATTATCAACAGTGATGTAAACTCTTAAGACAGGAAGCAAACACTATAAATACAACTGTAAACAGTCATCCTCTGGTACAACCTTTCAGTAACAGCCTTGAAGCAGCTGTAATGCTGCAGCGAGGGAAGGCTTCAGGCTGCTGTAGCTCTGCCCTGTTGTGTGACCTTCAGCCTGTACTGCAGCACTTAGAACAGAGCCCAGCTATTTGTTTATAGTTTCCCTCGTTTGACCAAGTTTTGGGCTTACTGTTAACTGTATTAATATGCTAATTGAAGTTACAATTATCAAGACAATTGCAGTATTACTTGGTACATTTGTATGTTTTATCACGTCCAGTTGCAGGAATACAATTTTCTATGAATATTTCGTAAAATGAACATTAACACTCTTGGTGATAAAGTAACAATGCACATAAAGCAAACCGTAAGGTGGCTTTATATTGTTTGTAGAACAAATAAAAGAACCATTTAAGAAAGTGATGCGTTCTTTGGAGCTCACTTTTCATCTTTGTCCATATACTGACTTCCCTTCATGTTTTCCAAACATTATTTTTGCTATCCAGAAATGCAGTTGTGTAGATCTGCATCATTTCTACTCCTACCTTTGCGTTTGGAAAAGATGGCATAATGAATAGGTTAGCAAGAATCTATTGTGAGTAGACAAGGTTCTGATAGAAAACAGTAGATTATAGAATCTTCCACTGCTGTTTTCAGCATGTTGCATTGCTGGATAGCATAAAGCCTTACTGGAGGTTTATTTAAAGTTTTCTACCATTGTCACTGTTTTAAGTGCATTTACCATTGGCAATTTTAAACCCAGCACCAGATGACAAGGTACTTGTCTCTTTTAGAATCCATGTTAATCATTCATTTACACATTTGTGCATTTTTTTAGTGACAAGGAGGTGGAGTGGAGGTCATTTTACAAAAAGATTGATATTAAGTGTTTCATGGTGAGACCTACAGGTATGGGAGATAAGTTTTCATTACCCTATCAATAATAATGGTATAAATAACAGAAATGAGGTGTGGTCAATAAATTGTGCAGCTCATTTATGTGTCTGAGACCTGAAATCTCACCTGCTCAACAAGTAAATGAGGATTTTACTCCTCATACTTCAGGAGTCCCAGTCCTTTACAGGTGGTTTTAGTTGTCTTCACTGCGTTCCCATGAGTAGCAGATCACTCTGCACTCCCTTCTCCCAACCAGTCTAAATGTGAGAGCCTCTGAAAAGCCAGCAGAAATTTTCACTAGCTCTTTCTTTTCTCTGTGAATTCACTGAGAGGCTGAGGCCATGCAGGGACTCCAGTGTGCCTCCTGGATGACAACTTCACTGGGAGAAAGCTGGAAAGTATTGAATGGTTCCATCTCTGTTCTCACTATCAATTGGCACTCCAAGACTTGTGCCGGTTCATATCATGAGATGTCTCTTCTGAAGTGTCCCAACAGGATGTCTTTGCCATGTGTTATTTTATACGGTACTTCTTGTGGGTTTTCTTCTATGTTTAATTCTCTGACTGAACTTCTAAATGCTCTTTTGCAGGAATATTGCAGTTGAGGAAGGAACCTAATGTGATAATGGACATTGCAAAGAGATTTAATATCTTTTTTTGAGTTTATGCTTTTCAAGCCTAATGTTTGAAACAGGAAGGAATTAACACCTCTTAAAACATGATGCTAGCACACATCAGTGAGTGTATCTGTCTGTGTGATTTGATGGAGGTGGTAGATGGCATTTCGGAGCTTGTCTACTGTCCTGGTGCATGTTTGTAAGGAGGAGCTGTGGCAAGTCAGGCAGTAGTACTTGGAGGATTGTTACTAATTAACTCGAACACGGATAATTCTGAATTCTGGGGAGTCTCACTGCATTTCTCTTCATTGGGACTGACAGCAGTATACAGAGCAGCCAACATAAATGGTCAAGTTTTTCCTACGCTTTTAGTAAGATAACAGCATACCAGTGAATTTACTTATCTGTTGTGAAAGTTATTGTGGAAAAGTCTAGAGAGAAACTTGTTTGTTTCAGCTGAAATGCCTTTGCAGGTGCTAAGGAGAACTTGGTTATGTTCTGCCTTTAAAGAAAAGTGATGGGTCATTTCCTCCTGGACAGAATGCAGTATCTGTGACTTAACATTTTCAGACAGCCTAGGGTGACTGGGGCATAGAACCAAGGGGATTTCGTGTTCGCAGGCTGACTGTTTCCAAAGTTTGAAGCATGTAAATGCTTTATGTTAGAAGCATGCAGTCTACCTCAAGGTAGACTTGTGGCTGAAAAGATGAAGTCTATGCTGATATGAGATGGTCTTTCTCATCTGTCAAAGTAGAGGGTTTATAATCAGCTTGTAATGCAATAATTGACAAGTTAGTTGCACAGTAGAAAGCTTACTTTTGTACCAGATAAATTTAAGTTGCAATAGTCTACACTTTTAAGGATTCCAGCAAGTTTCCCTCCACTCTGAAATAAATGTGTCATTCAGATGCCTCCTTAGATCTCCTTAAAATGATTAGTTCCAAGTTTGGTGTAATTCTCACTTGCATGAGACCTCTCAAGTAAAGACAAATGGTTTCTTGAAAAGCTAACTGATCACTATAAAAGCATTTGCCAAGTGTCCTTTGCCGCTTCTTTGTGGATGGGTGGATTAATGATATTAACTTGCTTTACCTGCATAAATCCAGGTAGGGGCATTTTGTTTAGCCCAAGTGTTATAAGACCTGCTGTGCTCCTTCCCCAGTCGGTCTGCATCTCTTACACTGGTGTTTGAAACCAGTGAGTTTTCAGTCCAGTCTTCAGTGTTAGTCTCTGTTTAGGGCCGATACTTAAGAAACGGGGCTGCAGAGAAGATCCAGCATAGGCAGATTATGATGCCTAATGACATCTGGTTGACTGAGAAATCCACACTCTTGTACCTCAGCTCCCATGCTTAGTGTCTGTTTGTGTGGTGAAGCTGCTTGTTTACTGTGAGCTGTGACTTCACCCGGTTTTCACCATGGCTGGTCTGAGTCTTCCCTGGTAGTAGTGCAGAGGGAACAGCTATGGTTGGCTCCACAGTCTTTGCTGGTCTGTTGTGAGTGAGCTGTTTCACGGCCACATGGAAAGGATGAGAACAAAGACAGATGCCTTACCAGTGGGAGAAGGGAGGAAAGGACACATTGGTTGAATACTAACAGAATGTTAAGTGCTTCCTTGAGCTGTGAAAGCCTTGCCACCCCTCACTTCCTGCACATATTGTCAGTCTTCAGTGTTGCAGAAATACACATCTTGCACCCATTAACAGCTTGGTGATGTCTCTGTGCAACTCCTTTTAGAGACAGGGGAAGGAGTGTGGGAGCAGTTTGGAGTCCCAGCATCCGTTATCCCTTCTGCCAAATTGCTGCAGTGTGGCGACCAGATGGGAGTTTTGCCATTTCTCCTGTGGAACACACTGCTCTGAGTACAGCTTTTCATTAAGGACAACATCCTGGAACTTCTCCACAGCTCACCACTGTGTTTGGGTGGTGGTGGTCTTTTTGCTTGTTTGGGGTTTTTTTTGACTGGCAGTATGTTTTAATTAGTTATTGTGTAGTGGAAGGTTTTTTAATAGGATTTATGTTTAAAATAAAATTATTTTAGTTTTATAAGAGATGAAGGAACAGAAGAAACCGAGGGTATACAGCAGATGGCAAAGAGTAAAATTAAAACATCATTCCTCGGTGAAAGTACTGGTGTTTGTTAATTTGAGGTTTTGTACCACATGCTTTCAGCTTTCCTCATCTGTTTCACACGTAAACTCAGGTTACAGTATTTAATTAGTGTTGGCATATTCTGTTCCTTTCAGGTGTGGCTAAACATTTGCGACACACTGTTCAAAACAACTATAACGCATGTACAGTTTATGTACAGTAGTAAAAAGCAGAGACATCTTTGGTCATCTGAACAGAAACTGTTCTTTCAGCTTGTCCATGTGTTGGTGGTAACTGCATATGCAATGGCAAAAAAAAAAGCATGGAAGTTATGAACATTTTTCCTTCAGAAGTCTGTCTTTAGAAATCTAATATCTAGACACCATATGAAATTTCAAGTCATATGAATTTAATCCAGGTGGTGATCAACTGCTGTTGAAGGTTTCCTTAAGCTTTGGGTCAAGGCATTAGCCTGAAAGTTACTTGCAGAAAAATAGCTTCACATACTTGCAAAACTTTGCCAGTAATGCACTCTGAGTCATTTAATCCACATCTATATTTGGGCAAACCATTTGCTTCGGTTTTTTGTGCCATCTGTGAATGTTCATCTGCAGTTTATATGCCAGATGTGTATTGGCAGCATACGTGCTACCAAAAATAAGCATCCAGAAATGTAGCAGTAAGCTCAGTGTAGCAAATTGATCAAGTCTTTGCAATTTACATGATTAGAGTTTGCTAAATGAATGCGTTAAATTTCAATGTAAAGAGGAAAAAAAAGATATGATTTGCTGTCTGTCTGTTAAGTATATGTCTCAAGGTAGCCATTTTTGCAGGTTCATGAGCAACAGCAGATGGGAAGCTGTAATTCAGTTGATCTTAGCTGATCTGCCATGGTGACATCATTGAAGTAATTTTCCCATGACTTGAGTATTCCAGTTGTTTCACAGCATACTTTGCATCGTCTAATCCTGACTGACTTGTGGAATACTTAGAAGCCACCCTATTAGCATTGGATTTCTCTTGATATCGCCACTGAATCAATTCCTTTCCCTTGGCGCATGCAAGGGGTGAGGGAGGAGCACGATATACACTTATTTTAGCATGGTTTTACTTGGAAATGGGGAAAATATAAGGTGGGGTTCCCAGAAGGGATGCTGGAGGAGGGCAAAGCCTTCTACCTTCTGAGATGTGCTCACTACACCATTACAAAACCTCAGTCTTGAAAGCATATTGGAGTGGATTTTAATGTAGCTTATCCACAAAAGCAGAGTGGGGTACAGGAGTTTGCTCTTCTGCAGTGGATAGACAGCAGCAAACCAGAGGCTGGTGTAGCAAAGCCTCAGAGAAAGAAAACCTCTGCAACAGTGATTGAGTTAATGTAGCAAGATAGCTCTATCTGTCTGTCTGTCTATATGTATATATGAAAGGGTATGGTGGGAAATTCTCTGAATGTTCAAGTTGTGTGGGAGGTATGCCTACAAATACACTTAACAGTTGAGTTACTGTGAGGCATATTCTTCCCACACAGTATATTGAAAGAGTTGAGGAGGTACATTTTAGGATAACATAAGATCTGCTAATAAAAGCATAACCCAGAGGCTTGCTAGGCAAGTCAGCTTAGACAGAGCTTTGGGCTCTTGTGGCTAAACTCAGTAGCCTGGTATCAATTGCGGGCTAAATTTAACTTGGATATCTTTATATTCCCCGTATGTGTGAGGGCAGCAGGCATTCCCCAAGGCCGCACTCATACTGGTGAGGATTCCTAATAAGAAGGGATGGAAGTTTGGCAATGAGTCCTAAAGCTTCTCACATTCCTCCTTCAAAAGTTGCTTGTTATTGCAAGACGTCACAAGTCTGGCTGAAGTGGGGCTTTTGTTATAAAGCAAATGCACTGCCCCAAGGATAAAAGTAATAGTTTTGTGTATCCCAGGGACCAGCACTGGCTCAAACATGACTGGTACCTGTCTAATCCTCAGTTTGCGTCATCGAGACTTCATTAGAGCCTTTGTTTGCTTAAACACAGATACTCCTAAGTCTGAGCTCTAAGAGCTTTCTAAATGTAGCTGTAGCCAGAGCAGCCATACCTGCCCACGCTGCCAGTAGCCTAGAAATGTGCTTTGAAAATGTGGATTGCTCTTTGTAGTGTTGTAGACTAAAGTCATGGGAGGGTTTACCCATGAACGCTGGGGGAATTGGGGATGTGGTAGGTCAAGCCTGTACTGAGGCAGGTTAAGCTGTGTTGTTGGGAGATCTGCAGGACACCTTGTTGTAGCTATAGTCTTATGTTGGACAGCTGAAATTCAATCTTTGTGTTCAGGAGTTTGTAAACTACTTGGATAAATATAGAAGAGCATGTCTGTAGTAATAGAAGCTATAAAAATGGTGTCTGCCTTTTTTCTTTGCTCTAAGAATGTAAATTCTCAGGAGGGTACAGAGTAGCGGTGTGTTTCCTCCCTCCTCCTTTTGAGGAAACAAAGGGTTTATGCTGTTTTGAAGGCTGAGCTCTAGTCATTGCCTGGCAAATTGCAGTGTTGGTGCAACAGCAACTTTCGTTTTCTGATGCAAGTTCTGGGAAGACTCTTTGTCTGGAGGCCCAGGATGTAGCCGAAGCCGAGGCTGCCAGGCCTTTCTTAGGCTGGCATTACTGCTGCCTGTTCTGTTCCATCCCTCTGTGTTCTCGGTGCTGTTACCTCTTCATGGAAATTCTTACTCTAATGCAGCACAAACTGATAACCCAGAGCTTCTTGGCATGATCTATGCTCGTTGTAATGTTTGTCTCATGATGTATGTACCCATTTTAAATCATCATATGGGATCAATGCTATAGCAGTGTTGTTCCAAGAACACTGGAAAGAAAAATCTTACTTGCTTACTCTTGGTCCAAAATATACTTACCTTATTTTGTAGTTTGGTGTCATGTCTTCAGACTTAACTTTGTTCTTTTGGTTTGTTCCTTTCCTAATGTTAACACCAAGCTACCCCTTTCTGTTGCTCTTAACACAGTACAAGAAAAAAAAAATATTCTTAGCAGTTTGACGGAAGAGATGTTCTCAACCGAACTAGGTGTGCTGTGCTACTCCGAGAGATCATGGTGGGCATAGTTCTGATAAGATGTGTGAGAGCCTTCAGAGCCTCAGTTGCCCTGCCTGCACTGAAGTTACTTGGCTGACTTTGGTGTCACAACTTAGAGCTGATTTTCAGTAAGGGTGTATCTTTTCCTTGGGGATTTTAAAAGCATAGTATTAGAAGTAGTATTCAGTCAGGAGCTGAGATGACTGCACAGGGCTCTATCCTCACTTCTAAATTAAGTCTTCAGAATGTAGACCTTGAAGTGGTCTGTGTGTACTACCTGGAATGTTTCAGTTAAAGTAAACATCTGAAGAGGAACTAAACTTTTGCCCCTTTTTCTCATTTAAGTAGTCTTTTTTTATGCTAGAAGTGTTCAGGAGAAAACACCAGAAAGATCTTGGATTGACATTCATCCGTTAGCTGGAAAGCCCAGAAGGTCTAGATTGCTGCAGAGAAGTTGAAGTGGCTTTGCATTTGACAGACTTGAAAATAATTTGCATAGGCTTCACAGCATTTGAGTTTTCATTTACTTAGAAAAAAAGAGCTGTCTGTAGTCCATTATGCAACACTGAGTAGGTAACTGGTGGAGAGGTGCTATTGCCAGGCTCACCCAGGTCTTTCTGTGCCGTGCCATGTGGTGCACCTAGAGCCCTGCAGTAATCTGGCCCTGTCCTTTTCAGCTGCCTTTATTTCTAGTGGGAGTCATTTCCCTTGAGGCTGCTCTTGGCAATGAGTTGCCTGTCACACAGTGTACCAGGTAAAAGCTGTGAGGGCATGAACTCAACTTTACTGAGTGTTAACTGTTGAGCCCTCCAGAGCAAGGATGCACAAGGATCCACTTTTCCTGTAATCCCAGTGAACAGCTTGGTTCCTGAACATGCCTCACCTACAGAAACTGTTTTCTGAACTTGGTGGTGTCTTAGTCTGAACCAGCTGATGTGGGTAAGAGCTTGGGTCCTCTCCCTCTGCAGGCTGCTGATCTTCCCACTTTGCCCAGAAGAACAAGAGGACGTTGTTCAGGTGGTAATAACCTCATGACTTCTATAGTCTCTTCATATCATCAAGAAGTCGTTCATTCTTGCCTTTCTCTTTCCTGTGGAGGAAGAATCTGTAGTTCAGCTTCCTGTAGCACAACCTGTCCTTAGACATGACTCTGAAATCACATCAATACATACGAGAGAGAACCTTTTGGGAACCGAGTTCTGTAGCCTGCCTTTGCAAAGTGGTGATGCCCACCGCCTCGACTGCGCTAATAACATGTGGAAGTCACCCAAGACGTGCCTTATGGACATGAATGTTAATGCTTTTAATTAAAAATTATTGAAGTTTCTGTTATTATATGTATTTAAAACAGCTTTTCAAGTCAGAGTAGTTTAGTTGTGGATTATAGCACCATAATCCTTCTTTGCACACCACCTTTAACCTCTGCTACTTGTGTTTGTAATATGTTCAAAGCTGTTATTCATTTTATTGGATTTTAATAAGCTACTTATGAAGGCATTTTAAAATTATGACCTGATTACTTGAAGTCAGCTTACCTGGTAATTTAAATGTCAGCTCTAGAACTTCTTTTAGTATATAGGACACTTTCTATTTCAATACTTAGAATGCTGAACTTTGTACACGTGCCTGTTAATTATATTCTCATATATGCTCTATAATGCTCTACCTCCAGTGGAATGGCTGCTACAGGAGGCTTGCCGTGTGTTGTGGCAAGCCCCTTGCTGTCTGTGGCGTGTCCGAAGGCAGTTAATACAAAAGCAGAAAAAGGTGTTTTATGAAGCAGGAGTCAAAGTAATTTTACATGCACAACTGCTGCAGGGAGCTTGGTTGCAGATTTGTATGTAGAAAGTGTTCTGGCTGTACTTTGTAAGAGGCAGGCTTCAAGGGGTTTTGGACCCCACTGGGTAGGAAGCTTTAGGTTATCTGTTAATGTTTAATTGCGTGGAATGTGTGTTTAATAGATTGTGCAGTTGTCACGTGGAAAGCTTAAGGTTGGGACCTGTGAGCTGCTGATAGCCCCTGACTGTGGCATTCCATGGGTGCTAATGTTGCAAAGATCAGATTGCTCAGTTGTGCTTTCTCTGCAGTGGACCTTTTCTGTGGTAGTTATCTGCACAGCCCTGTTGAGATAGCGTAGGAAGTTGCTCCATCATCTGTTAATAGAACTGAGGTTTTTTCAAGTCTGGATCAAGATAAACACATTGGTAGGTTTATTGAGTCTTTTCCAGTGTAATATGTTTATTAGGCAGAAATATTTCAATGCTCTGGACTTTTGTTGGTCAGTTTTCCTTTTTGAGTGTTGAGATAGGGCCAAGCAATGTTTGCTCCTTCCAGCCATAGGTGGCAAGTCAGCTGTAGTGCAGAAATGGAACCAGGAGCACAGCCGCTGCTCCAGGCTGTACAAGAAGGAAATAGGTGGTACAGACAACTGTCTTCAGTTGGCTTGGCCCTGTCTGTTACAAAATATATTACCATTACCTTTCACAAGGGGCTTCATTTCCTAAGGAAAAAAAAATAGAAGACGTCATCTTTTGGAGCTGAAATAACACAGAAAGAAGTTATTTTATCGTCAGATGGTAGCGTATAACTAGTCCAAAAGAGCTGCAAGAAGAAAGAACAAACTTATAAATTAGCATTTGGGGGAAAAAAAATAAGCAGAGAGTGTTTGAAGTCAATGTCATGCAGCTTTGTGTCATGAGCTGTGTGATTACTATCAAGTTCACTTGTAGTCCTGGGAACTTCCCACCACCCCTACAAATCATGAAGATCTCTAGTGCAGAAATCAATTACTGTTTGAATGTTTGTGCTAGGATAACCAGTATGACAGTAACACTACAAAACAAAATAGCAAGAACAAGTATTAGCTTTTTAAGGTCCAAGTCCTTCCTTTTCTAAGGGTACATAGAGAATTTGCGTAAGAGCCAGTGACTTCTCTGGATGATGCTCAAACAATTGATTTTTTTGATTTTTTGTAATAAAACTAAAGCCACTGTAACCACCTGCTGAAGTGAAATTAGTGTTTTATGAGCAAGCAACTGCATAAGGAGAATTGAGAACTTGTTAAAGCAAAAGGTTTTAAACTTTTTAAAATAATTATTAGAAATTATTATAGTTTAAGGTGTTACTATAATGAGGCTTCCTTTGAGAGACCTTCTAGGCAAGACTATGAACTGTAGACTTGTTGGCTACCAGTGCACCATCTAGATGAATCTCTATCTTCAGGACAATGGACAAGAAAAGTATGAACTTGTGATCAGATGACTAACTCCTGGAAGTTGTATATAAATCTTTGTTGTACTTCTCAGCTTTACAGATCCTACATGCCTGCATGATACTGTACAGAAAGCAATTTAAAAGGCAGTTGTTTTAAATAGTTACTATCTGATTCAGACTAAGATGCCAACAAAACCATTTCACAGGAAAGCAAGCTTTTTTCTTTTGTGCTGCTTGAACTTCAGCACCCTGCTGTGATGTTTAATGAAACGTTTGTGCAAACTGTGAATGCTGATTTGTGAGACATGTACAACAAACAGTTGCTGTACTTTTAATCAGGTGTTGAGCTGATAGGAACTGTCACATTTCTTCTTTGGAGGCAGCTAATGGACAATCCAAGCAGATATTTATGAATAGACAAGTTATATTAATATATATATGATAAAAGAATCTGTTGAGTTGAAGGAAACTCTTTGTCCAAGGCTACCTGAATGGGATGGTCTAGCACCAGCTATTTTTTTTGCCAGGACAAGAGCTGTAGGACATGGACAGATAAAAGGGCTTGTACTTTTACTTAAATGCTGTAGTCGTTTACTGCGGCCAACGTATTTTGGGGACAGAAAGACCTCAGGCTGAGTGTCAAGCAGGGAGAGCCTGAAAACCTTGTAAAGGACTTCAGAGGAAAAAAAAGATTATTTTTTGTGGATATGAGTAAGGTCAATATCTATGAAAAGTGTGTATTTGTGGCTTGCTTTGCCCACTCCTCAGACTGTGGCAGATATGTGCAGTGAGGGTCCAAACCATCCAAGAAACTGAAAAGCTAGTCATGGATGGCAGGTATTAGTGGAGTGCCACTCACTGCAAACTCTCCCAAGGAGAGAGCCTCAGAATGAGTCAAAACAGCAGTGTCTGCATGGTGCTCAGCTGTTAAAGAAGTTGAGTGCTTCAAAATCCAGGTCCTGTGATAGTCTAGCATGAAATGAAGTGCTCCCTCAAATCATCAGCAGTTACTCATTGACAGCTCTAAGTGCAGATTTAACAGCAAGATATTAAAGGCAAACTTAATAAGACAAAAGGAAGCTGTTTGATCCCCAGGTGAGGTGTCTGTGACCTGCATTTCCTAGCTCGTGTGCTCTAAAGCAAACCTGCAGTTGAGCTGAGAAAGGAGTCAGTATTTTACTAAAGCAGGAGACCATTTCGTAATTTAAACCTAGCATAAAGTTCCAAACCAGGTGCACATGTCTTTCAGATCACATCTCCTGAAGAGCTGATGGGTTCTCCAGCTGTTTGTGTACTAACAGTCTGCTCTTCCTTATTTAACAAGACAAGCATAATTTAGGATCTAGAAACGTATTCTTACTCACTTTGCAATATACTCAGTGGTTTGGGCATATTTTGTGAAATCTGACAACCAGTTCTCAATGCAGTTCCTCAGTTGCTTCTTAAATGCCTTTGTAGTGTATTGCATTGGAGTGCTTTTTCAAGTCACTTAACATTCTCTAGAGCATGGTTTCAAGCCAGCTGAAATGAAATCAATGGAGATTACCTGATCTGGGCTTTGGGTCAGGCACCCCATGCTGTTCCCTGTGTTGTGGGGCAGAAGTAGAGACCAACGGACACTTTTGAGCAGCTTTTCACAGGTTGTTGGGTTTTTTGCTTGAAGATGCTAGGAAAGATATACAGTCTAAAGCAGCTGCTTTTTCTGATGGATGTGAATTTAAAAAGAGCTTTTAATTAGCACACCCTCAGGTTTAAAGGGGACTGCAAAACTTTTTAATCTAAAAATCTACCTATCCAAAAGACATCTGCATCCTTTAGTACCTGGAGACAAATGGCTGAGTAAAGAGGTGAACTCTTGTGATGCCTGTATACCTGAGTGACCTACTTGGTTCTGCAGGAGAAGTTGAGTTGATCCAGTAATTAATTTATAACAGTCTCATATGTCATACACTGATATTTTCAGTGCACCTGGAAAGCCTGCGTACTTCGGAGATACTATGACTTTACCATGGTGAACCTATAAAAATCCAAGCCAGTAATGGTTGGTTTTTCTGGGTCTGAAAGTTCAGAAAGTTGAAGCCAAATATTTCAAGTAATATTTATAGTTTATTTCGTTATATTTGATTGCAGTGAGTGCCCTTTGTAGAATGTCACAAGAATCTTTGTGCTTTATAGTAGAAATGCAACAAAAATATCTTCTTAAAGTGGAAATATAAATCAAATTTTGCTTTTAGTATTTCAAATTAAATACATTAAACCTCTTGCAAAAAATCATAAATATATTAAATTCATCTGTTGTTTAGCCACACATCTTTATCATTTATTAATTTTTCAGGAACATACTTGTACAGGGGCGTACTCCAGAACCATTTCCCATTCTTGAACAGTCATGGAAAATTGACAAATCTTTGAGTGTTTACCTGACGGCTGTCTATAATATTAAAGATTCAGTATGATCAAGTCACAGTACAAAAACAGTTTGAATTTTTTATGGCTTGCATAAAAAACACTGCAGTTGGTGCTTGACTAGTGTTGAATGAAGCATGAACTGATATCCATCTGTGACTGCTGATTTTCATTTGCATTGTTGTATCAGAGTTCAGTTGAACCAACCCTTCACTGGGTCTCAATCTACCCCATCAATCCTATTGTGTTATGCAAGGTAGATGCTACATGAGCAAGGCTGGCAGAAGCAGATACTTGCTTCATAGGAATTTGGGTCCAGTAAAGTGCTTGGCTCACAGGAGGAAAAAAACCAAACCAAAACAACCAAAAACCCCCCACTCACCAGGAAAACCCCAACCCCAAGAACAGCAGAATAGAGACAGTAACATGAGTCATAGCAAGCAATCATAGAGTGACTTGGCTGGAAGGGACCTTAGAGATCATCTAATCCCACCTTTCCTCCATGGGCAGGGATGCCTCTCTCCTGGACTAGGTTACTTAAGGCCTCATCCAACCTGGCCTTGAACACCTCCGGTGAGGGGACATTCACAACCCTCTGGGTAATCTATTGCAGAGTGTCACCACCCTCGTACTGAAGAACTAAGACCCAGTCTAAACCTATTTTTCCCTCGGTGTAATACCGTTTCCCTTCATCCTATGGCTGGACATTCTTGTGAAGAGTCCCTTTCCAACCTTCCCGTAGGTTCTCTTCAGGTATTGGAAGGCAGTTATAAGTTCCCCCTGGAGTATTCTCTTCTCCAGGCTGAACTATCCCAGTTTCCCCAGCCTATCCTCGTAGCAGACATGTTCCAGCCCTTGGCTCATCTTTGTGGCCTCTGGACTCGTTCCAAGAGATCTATGCCTGTCTTAGGGTGGGTACAGCAGAACTGGGTTCAGTATTTGAGGTGGGGTCTCACAAGAGCAGAGTTAAGTGGGAGAATCACCTTTAGTGATCTCTGGCCACACTCCTCTTGATGTATCCTAGGATATGGTTGGCCTTCTGAGCCAAATAAGCGCACTGTTGGCTCATGGTGAGCTTCTCATCAATCAACACCCCCAAGTCCTTATCTTTATTTCTAACTTCTTTTGCAACTGTTTTAACAGGAACATGCGAAATGGTCTAAGCAAATACTTCAAGTAAGCATTTGTATTTAAAATTTAGCAAGTTAACAGATCGTGGTCTTTCATGGCTTTGGCTGATGACTGTGTAGTTCCCCCTGAAGCTTTACAAACTTTCCAAATGAAGGAAGGACAGTGTCAGTGTTTTAATTTCATGCACTATAAACATTGTCTGCTTGGAGGGAACTATGGCCTATTTTCCTCCTCCATGGCAAGGCAACATCATCAGGCTGCAAGGAGCATCTCTCGTGTCAGTATGGGCTGTAGCTCTTGCTCAGCCGTGCAAGAAGTTGCCCATCTCCTTCTAACATAGGCAGTTAGAGGACAAAACAATGAGATTTTATGAATTAAATAATCGAAGTACACATTTATACTGCTGTGTTTGGGCTTAGTATCTCTCCGTGAGTCGCATGTGCAAAGATAGAGCTCTGATGTAGCAGAGGCAGGCTTCCCCTGGCCTGCTGCACTGGGGCTGTAGGCTGGAACCCCAGTGTGCCCCTCTGCTGTGGCATCATGTCCCGCTGTCCCACGGCAGAACCGGAGAAGGCCGCAACAAAAGGGTGCTCTGATGGAGTAGAACATCACGACAATGAGAAACTGTCACGCCAGTTCAGAAGCTTGACTGTTGGATTTGATCTTGAAGATCTCTTCCAACCAAAATGATTTTATGACTTGAAAGCAAATGTTACTTTTGACAGACACTGAAGTCAGAATATCATCTAGCAATAGAGTGACCCGTTTCTGTGTTCATGCCATGTTTTGCTCAAGAACTTGGAAAGACATCTCTGCTTAGCAATTCCTTCCTTTCAAAATTTATGACCTCTTTTGGAAATTGGTGTTTGCTTTTCTTTTGTTTGTTTGTTGGGTTGTTTTGTGTGGGGTTTTTTTTGTTGGTGTGTGTTATTTTGTGGTTTTTGTTTTGATTTTTTTTTTTTTTCCTGCTGGCCCTTGTTTCTGCTGTCCCTTGCTTTCAGTTGTGATTCTTTAGTATTCCACCTGATGAAACCAGTTTGCCTGAGTGTCACGGTTTAGGGTCAGGGCAGCCCCTTAGACCTATAACAGACGTTCTCTGTTAACCCCTCTCCCTCCCCAAAGGGGAAGAGAAAAGGAATAAGGGAGAGAGACTTAGTGATTAGAAAAGGAAACTAGAACAGCTTT
>WUAM01000323.1:47868774-47915172 GCA_024336885.1 Actenoides hombroni | reverse complement strand
CTGCACCCCCTAATGTGGTACACAAGATCCAGCAGTGGCCTTGGTCTGCATACCAAGCCTTGGTAGTAACTCTAAACGTGAGGTGTTATCACTGCTAGAAGCAGACACTGTCTGTGAAAACAGGCTGCTAACTTCATACAGCATAGCTAGGTAAAAGAACTGAGCTGAAAAGTAAAACCACTGAACAGAACTAGTTCTGTTCCCACTCAAACCAGGACACTGAGGAAATTTCAGCCAGCTCTCAGAATGTGTATTCTGCATCAGCTTCCATCTTTTTTGTGTGTGTGTGTTTTCTTAAATTTTTTTTTTTTTAGTAGGCTGAAAATACTGTCGTTTACCAACCAGCACATGGCCAACTGTAACACATTTGAACGACTTTAGGGTTTGATAAATACTGCTTCCTATGAAGAGACTTGAAACAGAGACTCTAAAGCAGCAGGAATCTAGTAGCTGATATTGCTAATCCTGCAATCTCTGCCTTTATCAGCTTCTCCAGATGCTCCCTGTGTCTGATTCAAGAAAGAACCTGTGGTATTTGTCTTCCTGCCATTGGTGTTATGCTTCTATTTGCAGAATAAGATTGAAGTGTCTCATTCAAAACAAAGGAGAAGCTTAAACTCACCTCTGCAAAGCTCTACCTTCCAAGTAAATTAGCTGATAAATGTAGAGCGAAGTTCTTTGTATTCTCTGGAATAGGTTCTGGAATTTTGCATATTCAGATTGTCAGGGTGAAAATACGTCTATGATCAGTAGGGAAGAACTGTCCAAGAGAGCAATGATACTTGGATTTAGTGATCTTCAGTAGAATCCCGTGTCATCTTGGATATACTGCTGTGATTTTCAGTAGTTATGTGGTGAAGTTGGTAATACAGAGATAGAGCTAGGAAAATGACATAGCTTCAACCTTGTGTTCCACACTAGATACAGTGTGTGTGCATGTGTGTAAATATATAGAGCAAATATTTTACCTTATATGTTTATAAACCATTTATTTTTGCTATGTCTTTAAGTCTTTCAAGTGAATTTCAGATTGAAATTTGGTTTGAGTTTTTGCATTTATCACATTGTTCAGTTCCTTTTAAAGGAGAGGGAAAATACCCCACCAAATTAAAGGTTAATCTAAACAATTCTATAAAGCACAATATAATTTGAAAATCATCAAGGTTTTAACCAGCTTGACTGACCCAGTTTTTAATCACACATTTATTTATTTTTCATTAAAAATTTGGAATTTTGGCTAGTTGGTTTTTTAGTATCAAGCACGTAAATATGCTATTAAGATGGTTTGTTTTTTTTTTTGGTCTAGCATCTGAAGTGAAAATAAAGATAGCGGTTCTTGTGACTGAGTTTTTCACTGGCATTATCAGATTTGTACCAGTGAATTCCTGGCAGGTTACATGGAAAACAGAAAACCCGGTTAGCTCTTGCACAGGCACACTGTAACCACGTGCCCTTTTCCCAAGTATTCTAAGGATAGAAAGAATTTTTTTTTTCCCCAATAAAGTTATGAACAACAGTAAAAATATCTACAGTTGGCTACTGATACTTTGAAGAGCCTGTCTGAGTTCAGAAGGAAGCGGGATGAGGGAAGGAATTTTGAGCAGAGCTCAGCAGTATTGCCAGGTAGTTAAGTAACCTGTTGATGAGCCAGCAAAGTAGTGCTCTTCCCTTGAGCTAGGAGGAATGAATCACTGAAGTGGGAGGCACAGTGCCATCCTTGGCACCTGAGCCAGCTGGTGAATAGATTAAATAATACTTTGAGATACATTAGTATGTTTGCAAAACAAGGCAAATATTCTGAAGTCCTAATGTTTGACTGCATCTCTCACTCTTGTATTTATACCTAGTTTGACTCCCTTGTAATGTACCCATGATGGAGTAATGATGGCGATATGTCAGTCAGGCAGTTGAAACTTCAGCTTGTCCAAGTCTCTCTAAAAATTCTTCAGCTTGCATCTTCACAAGTTGGTGCTAAATCCCTAACTTTGGGGACCTCCAGTTATCGAGAAGAAACTGTTACAGCTTTGTATTCATCATCAACAATGCAAATGCATTGAAGGCAGTTATGCTGTTGAATGAAACACAGTGTCTCCAGGATTTGACAGTTGGTAATTTTAGTCCCCAAGTGCTGGCTGTGAACAGAACCCATCTGCTGGTAGTCTTCTCTTGGTTCTGGGTTACAAGCACATGAAATGATGTGCTTCCCTTTGTTTCCATCTCCAAAGAAAGAACATGTCTAAAATTCATATAAATTTCTTGGTTTCACCTTAAATGCCCAGTAAGCTCTGAACAGTTCTAGCAGTTGCAAACCTGTACAAGAGGAAAAACTTGCCATGTAGAATGTATTTGATAGTAGTCTTTCTTTCTTTCTAGTGTTTGCTTATGGTTTCTCCCAAGATTTGTCTTGAACCTTGGAAGTGAAGAACATCATGTGGTGGTAGTGCTCAGTTTTGTTACTGCCTTTCACAGCGGACTTCAGAGCTATTGTGAGTGCTGGCAGTCTAACCTCCCTCACCAATCTGTTCCTTGGCTGGTATGTCAATAGCAAGACAAATGACCTAAAGTAGGATGATCTTTCTGAAGTTGGAAAGAGCAGAACCTGGCTGCTTTCTTTTCCCTTGCTATCCTGGGTTAGGCTGACCATAAGTTTTGAACATACAGTGGGTTTTTTCTGTTGTTTTGTTTTTCTTTTGTTTTGTCAAGTGGTTTGTTTGGTTGTTTTGGTTTTTTCCCCTCAGACTTATAAATTGGTTACTTATGTTCCTCAAAATCAAAGCTTTACCTTTAGGTAAGAGGAAGTATTTTCAGTTTGTCTGCTGGTCATGATAGTAAGTGTTGTCTGCATTGTAGTCCAAGGTCTAAACCTCGGTGTGAAATAGCTGAAGTCTGTTTCCTAATTAAGTGCTTTGCTCTTAGCGCAGTAGTATGATCTCAGTAGAGCTAATGACATATGAAAGCATTTGGTACTGAGGAAATACTTGGGAAAAAATGGGCCAAAGGGAAATTTCACTTATGAGTCATTCCCAATTTTTAGAGCACTAACTAAGTCTGGTAGTATCTCGTACATGCAGTTGTTAACTTATGTTCAGTACTGGAACTGTATCTTTACTAGAGGCATTAAGAGGTATTGGCCATTAAAAAGTAATATATATTGCACTAAAAAGGTTATATGACAATCTCCAGGTGTAAATGGGAATAGATAGCCATCCTCTCGTATTTGCAGTACTATAGTTGGAGAAAGAGGTCTTTTTTCCAAACAGTGTAGAACTTCTGCTTGTTCTTGCACTATTCTGACCATCTATTTGTCTTTGTGCCGTATGTAATTACTTACCATAATATGCAACTGATTGCCATTGTAAGATGGTAGTTGGTAGGCAGATAAATTCCAAGAAAAAAAGCCTTTGCTTTTGTGATTTTTTTTCCTGAGCCACAGACAGAAACCAGAGAAATAAAAAAAAAGCTTTCTAAATTCAATATGTTTTAGAGCTCAAGTGTTTTCACCTATTAAGAACTGTGTCATCCAGTTCTTTAGCAGAGTAAACTAGATCTGCCAGACTCTTATAAGGGGTCAGTGATGTACTTGGAAGTTGTACTTTGAAATTGGTGCTTTCATAGCTTCCATAAATACTGCTCTTAGAGGAGGACTGTTTCTGAAGCCATGCACATTGAAGCCAAAATTGCTGTGCAGAAATGATTCAAAAGAATTTTCAGAAATACTCTCTCCTTTTCTATTTCAGGCCCCAATTTTCTAGGCCCACTCTATCTCCAGTCTAATTGCAGCAAATAACCATTAGAGTTTGATCTTTATTGTGATGTTTTCACAGGACCAAATTCCTTCCAGGGTATTAACCTGGCATAACAGATCACAATATGGTAATGTGCCCTAGGGCTAGCATCACGTTGAGGCAATTACAGTGCTAAGTCATTGCAATGTCAAGTCTTGCCCAGTGATGAACAGAAATAATATGTCCTGAAAAACGTGTGCACTTTGGATTTAGCACAGAGAATGTCGATGTGGAACAGCCATCTTACTGCTGCTGGCAGTTTTGCACCAATTTTAAAGGGTATATCATTTTCTTCTATCAACTGTGTATCAACTTCAAGGAAGAAAAACAACAGTGGTGGTTTTTCTCAATATCCAAGCTAATGCAATGGTGTTTTGGTAGATCTAGATATCCTATTTCCTGTGCAACTTCTTTCCAATGTTAGCTCTAATGAGGATTATGAGGGAGTCACTTAAAATGCAAGGATAATTTTCACAGGATACCAAAGGATTCTCAGTAACATGGTCCTCCTGTTAAAATGGAGCATGTGCAAAGTTGTGTCATGCTGGCAAACAGCACTGGAGCAGTCTTTCCTGAATGGTAGCTGTATGTTGAGACTCGTTGTTCCGAGGTCCAGATGCCTATATCCGGTTGGTAATCTGTAGCCTTCTCGCTGGCTCCTTCTCCTTCAGTCTGCTTTTGGAAATGATTGAATACTTTACAGTTTACTTCACCTTCAGCCTATGTGGTTGTGTCCTAGGTTTCTGAGTAGAAGACTACTGTTTCAAAGTCAGTGTAATCCAACAGTGTGCTGTGCCAGTGCGTGAGCTGCCCTGTAGTACTGATATGTGGCCACAGTGGTCAACAGCCTGACCTCCCAGTTTATTGTGCATTTATTGATCTTCTGAGGTCCCTTCCAACCACAACCATTCTGTGATTTGATAACCAAGCCCTGTTTTGAGAAGTGATTTTCTTTTTCCATGTGAAAACCCATCAAATCTGCCTTCCATGTTAAGAAATTCCAGTAAGACATTTAAAAGGAAGATGCAAGCTTTTTAAAAAAAGACTGAGTTGCTGTTACTCAGCCACAAAGACTTGTTGCCCTTCAGACTTCAAGGTTAGGTTATTACTAATTCAGTTAAGTCATCCTTAATAAAGCTGTGTTTGTCAGGTCCAACCCAGCACATAAGGAATTAGTAGCAAGAGTTGCTTTGATTTCAGTGGGATAGGATGAGACCCATAAGTGCAAATTTGAGTACATAACTAATATGTAAGCCTGGTAACATTTATGTAAGGAGTTGTGCACAGTTCAGTAGAGCTGCCTTTTATCTTGTATCACGTATTTAATAGATGTTTAAGCCTTGTGCTTGCCCTCAGCTGTTGGCTCAGAGCAATAGGATGAGACTTTTTTTTCTTTCTGCAGAAACACAAAGCTCACTGTAAATAGAGCTGGAGCTCTTCCTGAGTTTGAATGCCCAGGGTTTGTTGGGCTTCTTTAGTTTGAATGCCCAGGCTTCGTTTGGATTTTAGAGCATGATGTGATCTGTACATTAAGGGAAGTACAGAAGTTACTACATACCTCTAATATAATCACAGCTTTACGAGAATAGCAGTCTAAGGAAAACTAAACTCGTCATCTTTAGCCAGACAGCTAAAGCACTCAACATCTTTGTTCTAATACCTTGTTGGCATGTGCAAGTTACACAAACTTCTGTGACTTCTAATTTAGAGAGGGATTGGCTTTTTTGAGGTTGAAAACTAAAAATAATTTTCAGCTGCAAGTTCCAGGCTCAATCCTTGCATGCAGATTTTTCCACTGAGACAAGTAACTAAAAGGAGAGGTTTTTTCTCTATATACACCTATCCTGTGCACAGTGCATGTATTGATATATGAGCATAGGTTTATAGAAACTCTGCCTTAACCAGTCCATGAAGCAGTTGTAGACTGGATTACTAATGCTTCAGAAGTTCCTTTGCCTTCTACCTATGAAAGATGACATCTCTATTCCCCAGACATCAGCTGAAAAAACATATGTTGCGTATGTCAGGGTCTAATGAACAAATGTTTTTGGGAGGGAATAAGCCCATAGACTAATGAACTTGATGTACAGGAAAGACAAAAAGGAGTCTGCTGTTGATCCTTCTATTACAGTGCATGTGGATTTAATAGAGCTCTACTCAGGGAATTTCTTGTAATAGATGGAAACGTAGCTTTGCAGCAAATATTGGTGTGTTAGGGCAGCTCTTCTATACTGCGAAAGAGAATATTTACCTTTAACATGCATCAACCAATTTATACATGTGTATTACTGATAGAGCAGATACCCAGTAGCTTTATCGGCTTATAAAAACCAAAGCAGCAAACCTCTGTGGTACCTGTATTGAGCAAAGAATCAGCTCATCTCTACAGTACTCAAACTGCCTGCCTTCCTATCTGCTCTCATGTTTTGAAAGGAAATAATTCACTGTGTTGTTTCTCCCTTTTCCATAGTGAGGAGGGTTCTAGGAGGGGTGTGTGTGGCTGTTGCCTAACATTAAAATGATGCAAAATGGCTTTGAGTTTCTTCCTTTTTTTTTCCCCAAAAGCAATCCACTTATGAAAAAAAAGGTATTTTTTAACTAAAGGGATGGACAATTTTAAGAGTGTGTGCATATAACTTTCTTTTAGTCATTTTCTCTGTTGTGACTTCATAGCTTTTCATGCAAACTTCCTTTTTATCCTGTTGCTGTTACCCCTCTACACCTGCCTATTTCACAATAGTGTGCAATGAGTGGCACTTTATGGGATGCTGAGTTTTTGGGGGTTCCTTTTAAGGATCTTTTTGTTTTCTTATTAATCACTTTTCTTTGCTTAAAATAGGACCAGTCCTTCATAAGCACTGGATCATCATCAGTTCAACGTGGGCTTGGGTTTCTCATATATAATATATATACTTGTGTATAGATGATGGAGAAGTATGTAGCATTGTTTGTGTGCTTTGAGCATAGAGAAACTCAGTTCAGGGCATCATATAATGGTATGAAGACAAGGTCTTATAATAAGGGACTGCAGCAACTGATGGGGGAAGAAAGCTTAGAAAATATACTGGAAGAAAACATGGTGAATTAGTAACATGAAATAGATCTAGTGTTGAGAAAAAATGCATTGAAACGTTACATCCAAACAGCCTGCTTCAAAAGACTGTAATCCCTTGAGGTATGCTTTATATAAGGTAGAGTGTAAAAACTCTTGTTTAATATTGTGTCTGGGAAACCAAAATACAAGAAATCAGATGAGTGGCCGAGAGCTGTGCTAGACCCTGACCTTTCTGAGAGCTCTGCCTGGCTGTAGGTGTTGAGGATTCATTTCCTCCGCAGAACTGGCGGTAAATTGACCAGATGACGGTAGTGTTAGCCTCTACGCAGGCTTGTTCAGGGAATGGTTGAGTGGAATGATGTTGAGCTGAGGCAGCTGTTGCACATGTGTGCAGAATGTATCTTGCTGCTGGTGGTGGTTTCCAGTCCCCTACAATGACTGTGCTAGACAACAGGGCTGTCACTTCTGTTCTTCAGAACTCTCCGCTTTGGTTTGGGCCACTGGGAAAATGTCAGAAACACTTTGTGCGGGCATTTGGGAGCACTGGTTGGGGTCATTCTTTCCTGTGGGACCACACTGGCTTTGGGTGGATTTGGTACAGCAGTCCCATGAAATGAACAGGTAGAAACTGGTAAAAGCCCCTTGTTTCCCTGCTGCTACAGCTGGTTCCACAAGTGTCTGCCTGTGGAAAGAGACCAAGAGTAACAGTGTAAGGTTAGCCCAAGATCTGTGGAGAGTCTGTTTTCTAACCTCTGTGCATTCAGCCCTCTGTGCTGACTTCAGGCTCTTCATTTTTTCACATAAGGTCAATTTTGTATGTGTGTGTCTGTCTGGGCCTGGGGCACCATAGTTGTGCATCTAACAAGGTGGAGCACATCTTGTCTCTCTTCCTCACCCTTGGAATGACTGTTTTCTTTGGCTGTTGATTACAAGTGCTGATCTACAGCAATGATTGCTGTACAGTCTCCGAGCGTTAAGAGGACCTTGTCTCACTGAAAGCTGTAGGATCTGGTCTGCTGTGAGCATTACCTGATGTGCTGCTGTTCATGGGAGCATTTTCTAGACCTTGCAGGTCTTCTAATTCCCTGAAAGTTGTGAGAGGGAAGCTGCAGGGAGTCAGCTGCTCCAGTATCCCCGGGAGCTCTTGACTGAGCTCAGCAATATCTCAGTTGTTATTGGCTGCCATTAGGTCCACTTAGTCAAGTTGTTTTTTTCCTAGGAAACTTGTGCTATCCTGGAAAATCATTATTCCCAAGGGCATTTACTGCCTTTTTCTGCAGTCATTGTAAATTTCTTTAAATCAGTGAGAAAAGGGTTCTGTCCTAAACCAGACTTTGTTTTTTCTCCATGGGCGTGACTTTACAGTCCTCTTCAAAACCCTCCACCGTCATTTGTCTTGCTTTGATGGCTCCTGTGCACACCAGAAAGATGGACCCGCTAGGACAGGATAGTGGTTATTGCTTGGCAGTGGCATCATAACCCTGCCAAACCCGGGTTGCTCTGTTCTAGTGGGACCTAAATGGTCAATAAGAATCTAATGTAAGTGGTGAGATAAAAATACGGTGTCCTCATGAGCAGTGGTACTTAGAGCAGTAGGAAATGAGCTATTTACAAAGCTGCTATTTTTTCAGAGCCACGGTGGTAGGATTTGTAGCTGTTGAATAACTGTTATATTAGGAATACACATGTATAAATTCCTTTATCCTTGTTACACTCCTATACTATTACCTGAAATAAATGAGTTGTTCAAGAAAGATTAAAACAAATTAAAACTTTAAAGTGTATAGTATTTTTGCATTGTCTGGGAAACAAGCTTGCATATTCACTCCTGAATTTCTGAATAATTAAACTGGTACTGTAGAGCACAGGCTCAGAGAATTTTCTTCTAAAACTGTGTATCCAATTTTATTTCCACACTTACCATTGATTTTGGCTGACAAATTTGTTGAACTTGGGCCTTAATTCCAAAAATAATTTTTTACTAGATTTTTTTCTTTATAGCTTAAAAGAAAATAACTGTAAAACTCTGTTTGTGAAACCCTTTGGGGAACAAAATATTGTCATCTTGACTTGTGGAGTTGTTGATAGCACCCCCAGCTCTCAGCTGGTGGAGTGTCACAGTGTGCTTTTGGTTTTCATCTGGTAAGGGTCTGGGCCATGTGCTGATGTTCGTGAAAAATGGAGAAATCAGGAGGACTCCAAACTATACTGGCATTAGTAAAGTTTCAGCGAAGCACACAGATGTATTATTTTTCAGCAGACTTGAACAGCTTCTGTCTTGAGTGGGTGCATATCGTTGAATTCTTCAGCTTTTAAACTCTGTTTTAATGTTCGTGCGTCTGAGTAACATTATTGGCATTATGGAACGGTGCACATAAAAATTGCAGTGCTGGTCTTCTCTGACATCCTCTAATTTTTGTGCTGAGACATTCTCTTAACTACATGAGACATCAGTGAAATAAGGTGAGCTTGTGAGGTAAGCTGAAAAAGCAATAAGCAAAGGCCGGAAAGGTTCTTTTTTCTAATGAGCGTATCTTTCTGAGGGAATTGGAAGGTAATACACAAATCAATTTTGAGAATACTGACAGTAAAAAAGTTTTGGTTGAAACAAGGACTAACAGAATTCTTATACTACCATAAAACAAAAAAAAACCCGAATAAAAAAGCAGTGAAAACAGCACCTTTCCCTAAAATGTGGGGAGTTTCTGCTGTTCATAGAAGGAAAAAAAAATTTCTTCTAATGACAGGATCTGAAAAACACTGATATGATTTTTTTTATTTTTTTAATAAAGCAAAGCAGAATTTCTTTTGTGGTCACTTGTATGGTGTCATGATATCTGCTTCTCTAGGAGCTTATGTTTCTTTATGCTCACATTCCACTATTCCTGCTAATGTGTTGTGCAGGAAGAATTATATTACATAGCTCTGCTGTGCGTCTGGGACTTCCTGGAGGCTTGCATTTTTAAGGCTTTCCACATCTTACCCTGCAACTGAGGCAGCAAATAAATCTTGCTGGTCACATAGCGTAGAGAGGGAGCAGAGGGAGGAATTCCTGTCTGTGCCCTGTGGAAGCCACTTTGAGAAGCCCCAGCACTGCTCGGTGCTGTACGCAGCTCAGTGATCTTACTGACATCTCAGTGTTGTTCCTTGGGAATACTGCTATCTAGTAGAAGGAAAATGAGATGCTGTTAGCAAACTGATAATTGAAAGTAATAAAAACCTTAAGCAAAGGCATAAAGCTCTTACCAGTCATGGTATTTATGGCCACAAACTGTTACAGAGATATTTATAGGTTGAATAGAAATACAAAACATATGGTATCTTTATCCGGAAATATTCTTTCAATTATACCCTGCATGGATGTCATAAACATCTCTCTTTCATCTAAAAATTCTTCAGTACATTAGGTAAGAAACCTCTTTCCATTTTGTAGGGGAATGTGGTAAACAAACATCTTGTTCTAACAGATGTTGAAGGGTGTTGTACAGATTTCAACCAGCAAAAGGAATAGTCTATAAGTTTTGGCTGTGGCAGCTCAAAGAACAGCAGCTGTTAGGCCACACATCTTGGGTTTTGCTTTGCTATTTGTTAGGGTGGTGATTGTGTAGGATCAGCGTAGTTTGTCCTGAGTTTTATCTGCTAAAGCATAAGCATCTTAATCTGCTTTCTTTGCAATGTGCTAAAACTCTCCTGCTTTGCAAATGTAGCAGGATCATACTGTGATGCTTCCTCTAACGTCTATGTACAAGGTTTTTTGAGAGCACCTTCTCTCTGTTAGTCTCTGGAAATTGTGTTTAGAGGAACTGGGTTGGCCTCTTGATAATGCTTTGTTGTTTCAAAGCAACCTGGTGTTAACTAGACAAGTGCCTTGCAGAATCTGCAACTGAGGTTTGGCCAAAGCCTAATGGAAAGGAAGAGACTCCAGCAATATCGGAAGGTGAAGTCAAAGGGCGTTCTTATGCTTTATCTTGACTTTGAGAGGAGCCTAGTCCCAGGCAATGCAACTGTTGCTTTTGTCTCTCCCTTTTCTGAAAGGAAAATATTAGCACTACCTTACATCTGTCACCTGGGAGTGAGCAATAGCGTGCTAGGTTTTTGCTGAGGTGGTTGCTCTCTGAGGTCTGATTCATAACCTTTTGCTAGTTCTCGGTGTGGGTGGAGAGATAAGCAGACCTAGGAGATGATTTTTTTTAGTTTTTTTTTTTTTTTTCAGATAGCATGATGGATATTTGAAGATTCTACTTTTTCTGAGGTTTTGTGCTTGCAAGAATTCCCTGGAGGTCAATTTGTGTCTGTACCTATCTTGATCTTGCAGGAGCTGAATTGCCATGCAGTGCAGACGCTGCATTTGAGCTGTTCCGTGGAGGCCTCAGTATCACAGCTTGAGGCTGGAACAGGCGTCTTTTCCGAGCCCCTGGAGCACATTGCTGTCAGCTCTGTTCCAGATACTGCCATTTGTTATGAGAAGATCCCCTCCAGCCTTGCTTGTCGTAACTGCAACTTGTTTAAATTAGTCCCTGTTTTAGTGTATCACCTGTCCTGTGCCAAAGTGAGTCTGTCAGACATGCCTCATGTTCAATTGAAATCACTGAGTTCTCTTGTCTTCAGATGGTACGGGACTTGCTGCTTGCGGTTACTTGGAAGTGTTGGGCACGTTCATCTCTGCCCAAGAGAGTTTGTAGAAGGCTGTCAGCCCATGGGATGGCTAGCCAAACATCCTTTGGTATTTACCCCAGGCTTTAAAGCCCTTGTATAAAACTTTCCTTCTCAAATTTTCTACTTGTTCTTCAGTTATATTGCTACTGATCTCCCACTTGTCCCACTTGTCTGCTGGTTTGCCTTCCAGTATTCATAGAACATGAGTTATTCTGGGATCTGTGTAGTTAGAAAACTTGCCTTGAAACTCTTCTTCAGGATCCTGTTGCCTATAATGGCTGCTCACTGTTCAAGTGAGTATCCCAAGGTGTACCTTTTTTTTCCTTCAGCTCCTCTCTCTTCACGTTATTTTATAATGTGCTAACAAGCTTTTGTGCATATAACCAGTCTCTGGGTTTTTGTGGGTTGTATTTTCTTTCTGGACATTTTTTATTTGATACTGAAGCACAATGTGAATTGGTACTGTGGTGAATACTACAGTTATTCTCATCTTGATTTTTTTCTGTATTCTTGTAAGGAAGGTGGAATCTCTTGGCATCTCTGATGGTCATGTCTTCACAGCTACATCTTAAGTGCAGATCATCTTCTGCTCCCATTCAAGGCAAATGTTCAGAATCTTTTGGCATGGTAATTCTGTTTATTCAAAATGCAAACCACAGAGTAATAATATAATTGGGTAGGAAAACATGTTCTCTTGAAGTCAGGGAACACTAGAGGACTTAATTTTCCTCACTTTTCTGACACGTGCATCACTGATCGGTGGCTATGAATTATTCAGATGTTAAAAAGACCATAGTTGTAGGTCTGAAAGGAGTTTGTAGCAGTAATCACAAGAAACCAATGTTTCTGAATTACTGAAACAAATTATTCATATCGTCATCCAACAGTTTTTTGTTTGACCTTTAAGCTTTGGCCTGTGCTTTTCTGTCGAGTGCTGTGGTAGGAGGGCAAGCCCCATGAATTGTGGCTGGAGGTTCTGTCTGGCTCAGGATGCAGGGCAGCACAGGGACCAGGAGGTGTTGGCAGAGCTTACGGCTCCTCATTAACCTGCACAGGAGGGAGTTGTATAAATCTTCTCCAAATGTGAACGTGGCTTTAAAAGCATTTGAAGCGACTGTGGGGAAGGGTAATGGCTGAACTCAGTCACACAGGTAAAACATGTCCAGAGTGATTAAGGAACAGGATAAATGATGCTCGTGGGATTCTTGACCCTGTGTATTGGGTGGTGACAAGTATGTGTCTGCTTGGGCTTTAGTACTGTTTGCAGCCTTGCTTGTGGGACTTGTTTAATTGGGACAGTCTGTTTGTAGAATGCTGTGGAGCATTTGCAGGCCTTCAGTCCCATCTGCTAGCTCAGTGCTGTGTGGACTAGTCAGAAGAGACTGTGGAGTCTGGAGGGAGAAGTACACATTGATGAAGAGCTCTGTTTCAGAGCAGATAGAGGGTCCTGTAAAGATCTTGGGGTGCACTTAGAACTTAATTATGCACACGATAGAAGTTAAATTTTATTCCTGTTGACTCACAGGGAAGAATAAATTTATCCTCATAAGAAGTGAGAATCATCTTTCCTCATTCATGCTTAGCAAGGCTCTATGGCTAACTAGTCAAGCAGTGTGTTATTTGACTCTAAGGGTAGAAATGTCTCCCATAGAGACAGTTTTACAGAACTGATATTGATGGATGTAGCTTCAGCATTTTACCTGTTATGTGAGAATTAGTGCTACAGAAAAACAAGGAAGGATGTTACTGCTGACATCTGGTTGCTGCTGCTTCCAGCAGTGCAGTGCTCTTGCAGTGCCAGTCCAGCCAACTGACTTACAGGCTGTGCAGCAAGCACCAGGTACCTGAAAAGGCCTGGGGGGATTCTTCTCCAAGATTTCATTCAAGTAGCATCATCTCGGAAGGTTTGTTTATTCCATGTATGTGAAACCCCATTGGGAAGCATGATAACCTCTGATCTCTTTCATGTCATATTTGTGGTTTACCTTGTGAGTAGCTAAGTACAAACGTGATGTTAACAGGCTGAGTATTCACCGTAATTGAAAGCAGCAAATTAGTAAGCCAGGTCGGTTGTGATGGTCATTTGAGAAAGCAGAATCTCTATACGTGGGGAAACCAGGGCAACAACACAAAACATCCAAGTAATGATTACCCTTTTTGTTCAAGAGAACATTTTCATTAAGCTAATTAATAAGCAGGAGACCCATGTTGCGTCCTGCTATAAGCTATTATCTCATGTCAACTGTCACATCTTCTAGAAGTGCTGCAGAGTAGGGTAACCACTTTTGGGAAAGAGGAAGAGTATCTTCAGAGGGCCAGCATTTGAAAATATTTTGTGATTTCCCCATCTCTGGGCTTGTTGCTGGGTAATGACAAACAGAGCTCTTCGTGTACTCCACAGTAAGGCATCCATTGCTGCACTTCTTTAGGGATGAGGACAGGGTGGTGTCACCCTGAATATCTAGCCATCTGCAACTCTTAGTATGAAAACAAATTCTTGAAAACCCTTTTTTTTTTTCCTGACAGATTCCATTAAGCTGCTCCTACAGTGCAAACATGTGACATTTTGCCTCAGAATCCTAGTGCAAGCTTTGGTCAGTTGAAGTGAATAATGCGGCCACCTCATTGCTGTGCAGCAGCTGCTCTGAACTAAGCAAATAAGGTTGTGAGAGTAAGTCCTGCCTTGCTCTAATTGCAAACCTTCACTGCTATTGCACCAAGTATTGATTTGGCCCACTTTAATCTAAGAGCAGAACTCCTGCCAAAAGTGAGGATAAGCATGACAACCATTACACTGATTTATCAAAGTAAAAGGGGAGTTGCAGTAGGAATTTTGGAATTTAATGTAGTGCATAAATGGCATTTCCATCAGCAAAAAATGAGAAGGTTGAATTATATCAGATAGCTCCAATAATTTCTGGATTTCCATATTAATAGGAAAGTGGTACTTCCATTTTTGCTATTATCCCCACATGTGCCATCTTCTTATAAATATGGAAATTTGGTAATTATCTGTAGAACTACTTTATTTTGAGATTATACCATAGACCTTAATGAATGGAATTTTTATTTTTTGTACCATCTTTTTTTTTTTTTAACTGTTTTGTCAGATCTGGTTTACTGTATTTAAAGATAAACTCCTTAGCCAGGTTTGATAGCATATCCTAAACTAGGTGGCTGGTAACTAGTTCATTTCCTTTAACCAAAAGCAGAGAACTGAGCCATACTATTGATTTGTTAGATTCTCCATTTTATGGCTTTAAGGACAGTGTGCAGAATAAGAACTTGCAAAAAATATGTTGTTCATCAAAAAGGAATTCATATAAACAGCTTTGATGCTCAAGAAAACTAGGGCTAAAACTGTGTGGCAGCACCATTATGTGGAGATGACAGGATAAACCCTAACTCCTGCAAGCATGACTCCTTCATACAGGACAGTGATCTTCTAGGGATGCAGGGGTGCTAGCCATATGTAAAGGCTAAAGCTGGGAGTTCAAACAGAACACACTGGTACTTGATGGATAGTACAATACCTTGAAAAAGAAGTAGTGTCTGGGATTGAAGTGGTTCAGAATTAAAATTGTACTGCCAGGGGTTTGAATACACTGGATCCGTATAACCAGACTGCTTTGAAACTGCCAGCAGCCTTGGTATCAGAGTCATCCCGTAGCTTTGGGAGTAACAGCCAGGAGACACTCAGCTGGTTTGGATGGCCACGTGTCTCCTTTGAGTCATTCTTTAGTACTGACACAATAAAAAGCATGATGAAGGCTATGAATGTGGGATATTTCTACTGAGAAAGACAACTCTTTTATCTTCTGGTACCAAAGACATCACAGCAAGTATCTGTTGATGCAGCTTTCAGTAATGGAGCTCTCCTCAAGGAAGTCAGCCAGTAAAAATTGCCCATGTGCAAGTTGATCTTCTTTCTGTAAAGCTGCCTACACCTCGGGAGTCATGCTTCTATGTCTGAAATTGTGTATCTAGGAGCTTGCATGTTGACAAGTTAAAACTTCCCCCGTTACCTCATTCTGATTTCTTTCCTAAGCGCAATGTTCAGTTCAGGGAAATAAATTTCAGAGGGAAGCACCATTTACCAGAAGCCTTCTTCCTTGGGAGCAAGATACCTTACAAAACCTTGGCATTGAGTGATGCTTGCAAATGACTTTTCTATTCTGTGACATTAATTGAACTGAAACACTTTATACTGCCCCATGTTTACATGAAATATTATAAATCTGTGTATTACAGAATTGTTTCACCTGCAAAGTGGATGTGTGTGAGGTTACTGCATGCCTTTTTCTCCATCTTAATCATGGGAGTAGCTGGCTGAAAATTTGGAGCAAGTGTCTTAACACTTGTCAGGGGAGAATAATACGTATTTTTGTGACTCAGTTGTATGACAAAAAGAGTTTGTGTATAAATATATATATATCGTGTGATATATCTATCAGCACTGGCCAAGAGCATTGTACACATAACCGTGACTGGGATGGCCTTTGCTAAACACAAAGGAAATAAGTTGTCAAATGTAGTCATGTGTTAATAAGGTAAATGGTTTAGAGTAGGAACTATCATAGCTGTGAATCTATTGATGGTCCAGAGTTAATTATTAAAACATGAATTTTTACCTGGGTGAAAATTATACCAATCGGAGTGTAGTGAAGATGTGGCTTTCTCGGAATGTTCCTTCTGCACCACCTGTAAGATGTGCACCGTGTTTTTTCTCCTTGTGTAGTTGAAAAATAACACACTTTTTGAGTTGTGAATACTGTTAGGGGGTGAAGCCACACTTAAAATGTCAAGGACTAAAACTATGTTCATTTACAGCACTGACTACTGATCATCAAAATGATTTCATCAGCTTTACTTGGGAAAACAAAGTTTGCTTTAGCTGGCCAAAGGGGTATTTCAGAACTGGTGTCAGCAATCTTTCTGTAGCTTGGCAGTTGGTCCGCAACAGATGAAACAGAATGAACAGTCTATCATAGCTGGAATTGGAAGCAGGCACCTTGAAGTGTATCTTAAATGTGCTTCTCTTACCTATGGCATTACAAAATGGTTTGGTTTTTTTTTTTTTAAATGTTTCTGTGGCCTTCCAGTTAAAATGTTGACTCTGTCTTGGGCACTGGAATTCCAAAAGCTTGGATTCAGTGGTTTTTATAACATTTCCTTGGATTTGAGTAGCTGCAGCAGATGCCCTGTTAGAGTTTTTAAAGGAATCTCTCTTCCTTGGAATCACAGCCACTTTGGTACCCATCAGTTAAAATTACCTGTGCACCTGGATAACACTCCACGGAAATCATTCTTTCCATTCTGTTCAACTGTGTTTCAAGCAGGGTTGGGACATCTTCTCTGAGGAGTTGATTGTCTCAGCTGTGAAGCACATCTTTTGTTTCATGTGCATTGACAGAGCAAGTAAATGGGGGAAAATGGAAGGATTGTTGAATGCATTGGGTTTTCTAACGTGATCTCACTACCATGCAGTATTGCTTTTCGTTGCCTCTCTCTAGACATAACAATGTTTTTAGTCTTTGCTGCTCAGCCTTGGCCTCCAACTAGCTCTTAAAATAGAAGTGCTTTGTATGCTGCTTCCATTTTTACTCTGCTGCAGAAGAATCTGTCTGCAGGCTGATGACCCTGCCCGAACTTGATTTCTGGGTGCATGTGATGCTACTTCATCTGCCTATGCACTTTTTCCTGCAAGTCAGCATTCCCAGCTAGTTACTGTGTTGGTTTCCTCCTTGGACCCCATGTACGGATGATGGTGTGGTGTGGGCGAAGGTAGGAGGCTGCCTTCTGGCACTAGCACACATCTGGAGGCCCATAGTAGGCTGAGGAAAAATTGCATTCACTAATTATCTGACAGGTGAAGTTTTCTTTGGAATTTTAGTGGAGTTCATGTATTGCTGCCTTACTTGGTTGTATGGTAAGCTGTTGGACATTTTGGCCTGGGGAGTTCCTTAGCTTTGGGAATGATTAAATGTAGCTGTTGGGAAGTAGATGGGAAAGACTAAACCAGCTTTCTTCAGTCTCTTGCACACCATTAAAATAGATGCGTGTTTGCAGGGACTACTCCATAGTCCATGCAAAACTGCCCTTCTTCTGAGGATCACTTTTAAGCTGGTAACAAGGCAGTGGCCCCCACTTACACTGTGTGTAGCTCCAGCTTCCCGAATGCTGCACCACTTTTTAGCATGTGAGGCTGGGACTCCGGGGATAAGTCTGCATGGATGGACTTACAGAGACACAGCTTGTTGGTGACTGTGTCAAAGCTGGTGTCACTGTGTTACTCTTGGAGGTATTTGTCTCGTGCAAAATTGGCTTGGATCTCTGCAGTATGGTTGTACAAAGTCATGAGGTGGGACGGGTGTTCAGGGAACTGCTGGAGAAAACCAGAGGTGAGAGGCAACAGTTCTTTTAAGCGTACTGGTTCAACACCTCAGTTGATAGAGATTGGCCTTGTCTGCCAAATTCCTTAGAATGAAGCCTCCTTGTGCCACTTGAGAAGCTGGTCTGGTACACCTGTAGTTGATTTCCATCCGCAGTTGAAACTGAAGCAAGTATATAGCTCCTAGAAACGCAGCAAGGAGGACTCTGCTGCCTGGCTGCTGGTCATTCCATAGGCTTTTTTGGTCCTTGCCAAAGACTTGCAAGTTGTTGCAGTAGGATGTGGACAATTCAAGTGAACATGTCTTTCTTTTGCTTTTTCATGTCTGATAGAAAGCTTTCTGCTTTTGTTTTAGCATTTCTGGATTTATATTGGCTTCTGCTAATGAGACTTATAAGGAATAAGATCTGACCTCAAATTAAGACTGGGCTATTCCTGCCGAGCCATTCAAACCATTTATGGTATTGATTGGTTAAGCTCCATGCATTCTTCAAGTCAGTCAATGATGTGAACTGACAAGTTAAATTATTACAGTTAAAGCCCTGCTGTGTTAACTTAATTTGTATTTTAGGGCTTCAGAACAGATTTTTATCAGTGTGGGCTTCTGGTCTTTTTTTAATCTAAGATTGAAGTGAAAATGTTCTTTTTGCAAAGCAGTGTTTCCCGTGAGAATACATCATATCAAGTCAGTTGTCCAGTGGAACTACAAATAATGCTGCTTTTTAAAAAAAATTCCATAATACAGGTATCTGGAGCTGTAAAAGCTTTTTACACATCATGTGGCCCCGGGAAGATTAAGACAACTTGTATTTGTATTGTGTTGTATTACCATACCTGACTTGAGGTACTTAGTTTAGGGGCATGCTTCTATTATGTGAATGATAAATGAGAGAGGAAAGCTATGTACAGAAGAGACAAAGTAAAACTTGTGGATTCAAATGGTTACAGCCCTGGGAAGGAAGGGAAATGTCTTGTGCAGTGTTGCAGTTGGGTTCCATTCCTCACAAAGAGCACCAGGGCTCAAAGCTGTGGGGATAACCCTGGAATGCTGTGCCTGGCCACTCAGGCCTTCTGTGTGTGACTTGGTTGTGTATTCACAAAGCAGCGTAACAGGAGCTTTGGTGTCATGGCAGTGAGGCTGATGACAGCCTGGAAGAGTGGAAAAAAAAAGGAAGATGTTTGTCTCTTGTTTGTATACTCATGCAAACCCTCAAGTGAAACAGCATAAGAAAAAAATAAAATGCTGCCTTATCAAAAAGGAGGAATAACTAGTAACTAGTTTTGGCAGGCTTCCTTTCCTTATAGTTCACCCTAGTGCGTTACTGCCTAGTGTCCTCCTGCTGTTGTGGGGTTTTATTGAACAGAGAAGTGACTTTTAAATAGTGTCTGTGAATGTATTTATAGGGAAAAATGTTAAAAATAGTGATAGAAAGTAACTGAACTGGTAGTGGATTCTGGGCATCAGATGTGCTCCATCTGGTTAAGGAACAAAGGCTCCATCCATGACACAAGCTTACCTTGCCTTCTCTCTGTGTGGAGTGAGCAGCAATATTCTGTGGCTCTGGGCTGGATATTTGTATTGGGGGGTTTCTGGACCGTGGCACACTGGCCAGCTTGAGGTGATTCCAGCTATTCCAAAGACTAAACAGTCATTAATTAAATGATGAATAGTCTTGCAGAATCAAGTGCTAGATCGCAGACATTAGAAGTTGGGGCTGAGTTGTTCCACTTGTTCTGTTTTGGTTTCACTCATTCCATCTCTATGAAATGCTCTGCTCAATTGAAAGAGATCTCTAACTTCATATTTAATTACTTAAATTTTGTTGTTTTGACAGATGGTCCTTCCCAAAATGAAAGTAACTAAAATGTCTTCAAGAGCAACTGTTTTAGGTTAAGGTGTGAGTCAGTCATGCTGATTTGCAAGAACCCTGGAATTAAATGCTAGGTTCTTACTTAAAACCCAACTAAAACACCCCTTAAGCTTTCCAGGACACTGTCTTGCAGTGCAGTCAGCATCTTTGCAGTCCCCTTTGCATGCATCGCTTTAGGTGACGTGTCCAGCCCTTCACCAACAAATGCTAGTAAGGCAAAGTGCAGGGTAAGGAGCTTGCTGTACCATCTGCAAACCCATACTGCCTTGCAGCAATGATGCTGGAACCTTCTGCTCAAATACCAATATCTCTTAAAGTCAAGTGGATACTTTTCTATTGCAGTCTTCTCAGTATATGGACCTTATTTTCTTGCACTTTTTTTTCCTACTTTATTTCTTCTCCTTAACAATGTAGTTATCTAAGCTCACGATCTACACACCCTTTCACAGTTTGATTTTTTTCGACTGAGTTGTAAGTACTGGGAAGACTGTGCACTTACATAGGCAGTTATATATCCTGTCACTCTAACAGTGTGCTTGGACAGCTGCCCAGACTATCAAATGAGCTTTTTCTTTTTCCTATTTATATACTTTTTTGCACTTTGACTTTCAAGATACAAGCGAAGAAATGGGATCAGCTGCAGTGTGCCTACAGTCAACTTGCAGCTGCTGAGTTGTTCAAAACAATACATCTACTGGATATTTCTAGGTTGGGTTTTTATCAAACAACCAAAAAGTTTTCTCTTGATTTTTAGTCCTACACTCTTGAAGACAGTGCTCTTTTCATTTTGTTTGAAAGACTAATTTATCTGTAGTGGAGATCTTTCTTCTGACTGCAGTGCATAGTGCCTTAGGCTGTTCTAGTGAAGGTATAAAACAGGGCAGCATGAGTAAAGCAATGGGAAAAACAGAGCTGGTCGCAACCTTGACATGATTCATTGAGGTGTGGTGGTTTAATATTTTAGGCCATGTACTGATAAGGTCCCTGCAATGCTGTGGTGCTCTATGGGACAAGAAGATGACCAACTAGTCATGCTGGAAAGGATGTCTGCCAAGATCTTCTGGACTCCTGAATACGGGCTGTTTGAGAGGAGAGAGGAGAGGAGGGGAGGGAGAGTATTGGTGCACCGAGGACTGAAGAGCAGTGTGTCTATATATGGGTTTGTTTGGGTGTTCTGTTTTGTTTTTCTTTAAGTAAGCAAGACTTGGTACAGAGGTAACTTAGTGTATGTAGGGACAACCTTCAAGTCAACTCTATAAAATAGTGAACAGCATACATAAACCTATCACAATTTATTGTAAGTCACTGACACTAAAGATAAAGCATTTATTATACTGCTTCTGGAAGACAGAATAGACAACTCTAGTTTTTATCATGAGTGTTGTGCTCTTTTTTTGGCATCTGAACCGCAACATACCCTTTTGCTTGGAAACTGTGGGGCTTCTGTGATTGTGTGGTTTTCTTCTTCATTCCCCTGTCCTTAACAGAGGTTCAGTGGGTAGTATACAAAATAGAGTGTGAGACACTCATTTGTTATTGCCTTGGAGTCGCTGGCCACAATTACTCTTCTTTTCTCATTGTAGAAATCTCATCTGTTCCTTACACTGTCTGTAGTCTCCCTCTTCCCAAGACACTCAGGCAAAGATTTTGAGTAGCATGCACCTGACTTACTGGGTTTTGCTTCCATCTTTTCATGTTCTCAGTGCTGAACTGTCTGTCCGTTCAGGCCGTCACCAGAATGTCCCAGAGTTAGAAGTTGCTATAGACTCCTGAACACTTTTTTTCTAGTGATCTCTCCAGAAAAAAATTTTTCCGGACAGAAGACTTCCTGTTGTCTACATGAGTATTTGCTTTGTCATCTACATGGGTATTTGCTCGCCAAAAAGCCTTTGAATGAATCCTTGGAGAGTGGCACAGATTTACTTCAGCTGATGATTGAAAGCTTGTTATTTCAAAAATATGCTTTCCTTCCACATGCTGCTTTCAGCCCAGGTGCGTCCAGACACCTTCATGTGATCGGATGTTGTCTGTGGTCCTGACAGTCATCCCTTAGATCAGGCCTCACTATGTCCTCCTAAACCGAAACTACTCTATCCATTGGGGACCCAAGTCCCATGACATTAAAGGTGCTTAAAATGCTGTATCGTATTCTGCATTTTAATACTTGGTGATTAGGGCCCTTGGTGACTGCAGGTCCTAGTCAAGGAGAGGAGGTACCTTCTGCTTCTCAGTTATTTGTGTATGACAGCAGCCATGAAAATAGGCTTTTTATAGCAGCTGTACTAGAATGCCTCACCATGTCTAAGCTACTCCAGGCTAGGAGGTGCCACAGGCATCAAATTCAAACCAGAAAATGGACAGGACAAGTGTGTCAGTGGGGATCACTGCTGTTGCTGTGATCTGTAACTTTCCTGCAGAGAAAGGCTGTTTGGCAAAGGTTCTGCCATTCAAATATCCTTTTTTCCCCCGAGTGTTCTCGTTTGAAACACATGGTAACTGATTAAAATGAGCTAAAACATACACTCCTGCTCTTTCATTGTCTGCTTTAGCTGAGGTTGGTCCCCAGCATTCTATAAAATGCTTATAAACTCCTTCAAAGACCATTCCTTCCCAGTAATAGTGGGTTGATTTCACCTGTGAGCACATTTGATTAAAAATTGTGTCCCTACAAACATAAATAATTCTTGACTGGGGCAGTGCAATACACTCCCTTGTGAGCTGATAGGACCCATTTATGTTGGGGCTTGCAGGGACCATATATGTTGATGGAAGGTAGAACATCACCATTCAGTTGTCTCACTTGTCATGTCATTGTACCTTTACTCACTGTGATAACTTCCTTGAAAAATTCCTTCCTTTGACTTTTTGGAAGGTGACTGTGCTACTGTGTTCTGTTTCCTGCTATGACAATTGCCTTCAACAGACCTTTCAGAAAACTGAAAGAACAAACTCATTTGGAAAGAGCATCTCTTAACAGCTTCCTTGGAGAAATTTTAGGGAGTTTTATTGCTTAACTCCATCAGGTCAAGCTTTCTCTTTGCTTGGAGAAAAGATTGGCCAAATAAGAACAGGATACATGAAAGTGGATGTGGGTCTTTGCCACTTCTCATTTGATGGCAAAACTCTTAGGTAGATGGATAAATGGTTGCCACCACCAGTGTACTCTTTTTAACTCCAGCATTTATCATTAAGCTATCTTACCTTATCTTGCTTATGCTGAGAGCGCTTGATAGTGCAATCTCTAGACATTAAATTCTGGGTATTTCTGTACCTTTTTCCCCCGAGGCTTCTGCCATCTTAGAGAAATGTAAGTTCAGTTATAGTGTCTGCAAGCACCTATCTATCCATCCTCAGTGGGCCATTATAAGATTGTTTCCCATGATATCGTTTCCAGTGACATTTTACATGCATACTGTTTTCCCCAGATGAGTTTGCTGCATGCTAAATTTCATGGTAGAATGAATCTCTGCTGCTGAACTGGTACAGTAAGCTGGGAAAGTGGTGTGTTATAAGGCAAGTGCTTTTAGGCACACTCCTAACAGACGATTTTCACTGGGTTTGTGATTGGGTGCTGCCGTCTTGCTGTTCACAATTTACAGTACAAATGTCTGTTCTTCCTGCAGTCCTTAAACACACAGAGATGAGACAACTACTTGGCATGGGTTATTTTCTGAAAGCCAGCTTTGAAGTTAAGTGCTAACTGTGATTTAATCCACTGCCAGTATATTATGCCTCCTTGATAAACTTTCATTTCATTATTGAAGGTCAAGTTTCCCTTATTAAACTTTTCTATTAACAGAATGTGAAGAAGCTTCCAAAATCCACATTGCTTCTGCTATGTCACTTTTAGTCTAATATAATGTAAATAGACAAATTTATAAATTTAAAATATAGCTCACAGTGAGATAATCCAATAGACAGCAAATCTCTCTCTACAGCTGAGCAGGTTGCTGACAGCAATAACCTCGAGGCAGGACTGCGTTACTTCAGATTGCCAAGGAAAGCTTTATCCCAAGGATTTCTGGACTTTGACAACCTAGGGAGGACGTATTTCAGTGGGACTGTGCTTGCCAGCTGGGACAGAGGCTTCAGTGGTGGTCTGGTGGCCTGAGGTGGTGTGCTGAGTGGTCCTGGTGCTCTTCTTAAACACTTGAGAAATTTAGGATGGCGTCATACAGCAGCATGTCAGTTAGTCCCTCCCACCTGTCTTCACAGGGGACCACTGGCCCTCTGGGCATATCACTTAGGAGTTTGAGAGCAGTAAGAGAATATCTGTGATGCAGGGCAGTGCAGGTCTAATTCACCTGAGACTTGTTTAGACATCTAAGCACTGCATGGTCTAGGTTGTACAGTGCAGTGTCAAACAGGGAGGCTACCTCCATTCCTGGGAGCGTTACTGCTGCACCAGTGAAATGCTACAGTGGGTGTATTTATGTCTCCTTAGGAATTCTCTCTGCTTTTTAACTAACTTAAGGTGTCAAACTGCCAATGCTTGCAAGAGCAGAATCATCTGGTTCACGTTGAGGATACCACCTTGGTGTTGCACTTGTGCCCAGCCAGCATCCTGTCGGGTCTGCAGTGTCAGTAACTGAAGCATGCCAGGCACAGATGCCACTCGTGATGGAAAGGCAGATAAACAAGAGTCTTCAGGTGGTAACTTGTCAGTGCCTTATTACTCAAGGTATTGGAATAAATTGGGTCCTCTTTGGACTCAGCCTTCCATCTCCTACCTCACTGCTGTAGTTTTCTTCCATTGAACAGCTTTTACCCTTGTGCTTGGTGTGGTGTGTATGCTGTTGTCAAGTTCAAGTATTTTTGGTAGGGTGCAAGCCTTTTGGAGTAGCACTTTCTTATCTACTCCCCCCTCACCTTTAATTTTTGTCCCATTTAGATGCTTTTTCTGTCTTCCGGACAAACACATCCTTCTGATCATGGAATTGTAATTTTTTTGGTTATAGTAATCCCTTAAAAGTCTGTGTTTGTCTTATGCTTGTACCTTCTCTGTGTCATTGCCATGATCTCTTTTCTCTTTATTTTCCTTTTTTTTCATCCTTTTGCTTTGAAAAAATCCCATTTGAAGTACTGAGCAAATATATTGGGAACAGTCCTCAGTCCGTGTTGAATGATATAATATCCTCATTTTTTCAGAGGCAGTGACTAGTTTCTTTATATCAAATGGTTCCAAATCCATGGCGTATCTTTTTGTGAAAAGGTGTTTTTGTGGTATTTGTTCCTTTTGCGTTCTTTAGGTGGCTCCATATTTTCCCTGGTGCTGAAGTTTTTATATTGCATGTTATTTTTACATGTTAACAAAACAATTAAGGAGAAATTTTAGCGTAGTGGATTGATTAGGTATTCTGAATCGCACTAGGTGGTGTGGGTTTTTTGTTTTGCTTTGTTTGGTGTTTGGTTTTGTGTTGTAGTTGTGGATAAGAACAGTTCTGTGCCAGGTGTTGGTATTACAAAATTTCAGTAAAGTTGGAAATGAAATGTAAAAGATTTGAAGTGCCCTTTGAAGGCAAATAGTCTTCCTTGTAGGACAGGTTGTTACTTCGTACCGGGAAGCATGTGAATCAGTGCCTGCCCACATGGGGGGGTAGAGATCTGGATCCTTGGAGCCATTATTCACAGCGTTAACTAGTCTTGATTGACAAGAAGAGATGAGGACTACTGAGGTGCCTGGAAGCTTTTGCCCTGCCTGTTTGTATCTCTAATAGAAGAGAGACAGTGCTTTCTGTTTTCTCATGTTGTTTTTACGCCCCTGTATTGCTGCTTCTTGGTAAAAGCTAGTGCAAATCAAAGATTATTATTCGATCTTAGAGGAGAATCTCTGCTGTGCCTTATGTTCTTGTAGCCGACAGAAAAGTTCAGTGTTGAGGAACTGGCAGATAGGCAAAGCTAAGGACAGACAATAGAAGAGGACCTGATGTGGGTTATTGTGGGTATTGGTCCAAGGTCTGAAATGTACTTGGAACTTTTTCTTAATGTAAAATAGAAGCACCAATACTTCTCGAGGATGACAGACCAGCTTCTTGGCGTTCTTAATAATATTTATCTACCAGATGAACTTGTTCTCTTCTGAGGACTTGACTAAAAAAATCCAGGTCATATTATGTGCTAGAAATCAAAAAATCTTTTGCTTAAAGCCTGTTTGTTGGCAGAACTCTAAAAGCAGCAATTACAATTACTCTAAAATGTTGTGTGAAAGCTCCAGACTTGCTGCTCATGAGCAAGCTTTGATTCATCTTGTCCTGTATTGAAGAGGTGGGACCTTTCCTAGATGGATTGTTTCCCTTCTAAATGTTATGGAATTATTAAGCAATGCTTCAGAGTGCACTGAATTTATGGCCATTATTTTCTAATGAATTCTGGTTGAGCTGACAACTTTGATCAATTCTACCTTTCAGGAGTTTAAAGAGGAAAGAGAAATAAATAAATAATGCTTTGGCCACGAGGCAGTGCAGTGTTTGGAAATGAAGCTTGAAACGTCCAACTGAGTTGCACGCATGAGATGTTAGGTCTCAAGTTTGTAACCCTGGCTGGGATGTCATGGAACCCAGTGCTGGCATGCGGAGATTGTCGTTGAGATTTTCTTTCATCTTCTGAGCTGGCAGGGTATGAAAGATTAAAATGCACTGGATCTATCAGACTTGACACCTCTAGTTCAGGTTTGTTATTAATGTGCTCTGTGGACAGCAGTACTTTATTAATTGCATTGCTGGCCAACGATCACTGTGACAAGCTTCGCAGAGAGCTCAGTTATTCATCAGAGAGTTGTCAAGAAGTAATTGCCCTCATATGCATTCGAATAAGCTAGTGTGAGAAGCAGAATGGATGTACTTTTATCATTTTTAGGAGCAGGTGTCAACAAAATGAAAATCTGCTAAGGTACTAGTAAATAAATTGGAAAGGAATTCTTTTTTTGTGATGCAGTCATACCACTACAAAGTAAGACAAAGGGTTGTACTTTAATCGCTTATATGTTTTACAGTGTTGCACAAGTTTTTTCAGCAAACTCTTTTTTTGTTACAGCATTTGTTATCAGTTACCCCTTTGTAAGGTCAGGCCAGTGGTTTGCAGCTCTTCTCTTATAAAAAGAAGTGCAAGAGTTGAGATGTAATTTTACTGACAACTGTGCTTCAGATATTAAACTGTACAATGGTACAGCTCTTGTGTTAAATGCAGAATATATTTAGATCTACTGTGACATTCTTTCACCTCTTGTGGGAAAGCACATCAGTAATAAGGTTTCACTGCTTTTCTTTCTGCAGAGGTGAAGAAATAGACCTTTCACCGAAGACTGCTATTTTGAGGATTGTCAAAAGCACGGGGAAGTGACAAAGGTAAGGCTGAATTTGCAGTCTCTGGAATGGTCACTGCTGGGCCTGATGGTATTAAGTTTTCTCCATCCTCCTAGGTACCCTCTAACCTCATAGCTCAGCTGTGGAGCTAACACTAAGTGGTGCTGTGCTATTTTGCACATGCATGTGTGCAAGTGGTTGTCACTGACCTCAGTGAGAGTGACAGGAGCCAATCTCCATTGGGTGTAAGTGGGTGAATAGGTTGTGCAGCTTTGAAGGAGAAATGAATTCAGCTGAACACAATAATAGTGTCTGCTTAATGTAGTACCTTCGTGAAGTCCCTTTTTGACTCAGTACTGGCCTGGTACCCAAATGTGGGTATAGAATCTTAAAAATGGATAATGTGACTTGTTGTATACTTGGAGCTGAATCTGACCATAGTTTTTAGTTTCTTGTCTTGTGAGTGCCTTGCTCTATAACATGTGATTTCATGGTGCTTTGTATTTCAATTTATATTTAAAACATGTGCAAACTGAACTTGCACTATAGACTGCATACTCTCTGCCTTTTCCTTTGTTTTCACTCTGTTGACATTGTTTCTGTGGGTTTCTGGGAATCTATTGAAGAGAAGGTCTGTAGAGAACCTATCTCGGAAGGTAACATGTCAGAATATAGCTGAGGCTAAACCTGACTGCAGTGAGTGTTTGTTTATCGTACACCTAAACAACAATGTATTAGGCTGATTTTCCAGGACTCAGGTTGCTAAACTCATGAGAAGTAGTAACGGATTGAGGCAAGAGATGGGTAGAATTCTGGGATAAGATGGGATTTCATTGGAATTAGAGTGCTTTGATAGGAAAGGATAAGCAAAGGGACAAGTCAGTTTCTAGGTTATGAAAAGGAAAGCTGATGATGTATATATTTAGATTTGCTCCTGATAATCTATAGCCTCTGTGATAATGAGACTTGTTTAGAATGGATTTCCTTGGTATTCAACAGCATCATGTTTAATGATCTCATCTGGAAGTTCTACTTCTGCCTTGCCAGTCAAAATGATCTCATCTAAATATTAAGGAAGCTGCTGATAGTAGTGACTAGTTTATCACACTCCTAATGCATGCTGCTAAGATAAGAGAAATAATGTATTCTTGAAGTAGATATGAGAGATTTTTTTCCAATTGCAAACCCACACAAGCAGCCAAGGCTGAAAAACATGTAATGAATTCAACCATTGCTAGTGTGATCTGCTTAGAAACAAAATCAGCAGTGAATGTCAACTGGGAGGAAGGGTAGTACAGTTATGGAGCACACTGCTGCAGCAAGTCAAGGACTGCTTTAAGTATATTCTGCTGTGTCTAGTAAGATGAGGCCCTGTGTCTGATGGCAACTCTCTCATGCTTCATAGTAAGTGTGTCATTATTTTACATGATACAAGGCATCCGGCTTTTTATTATTGACTCGCAAAACAAAGTCAGCCTTGCACAAAAATTTTTATACACACTGGAAAAGGAAAGCTTTGTAAAGAACAAATTCTCTGCATGGAGGAATCTTTCCTAGACCTAAGTTAATGCATGAAATTAGTAAAGCTCATCTCAGCTTCCCCAGCACTAATATGAACAGTACTTAAGGCACATAGTCATTAAGTTCTTACTGCATGCTTCAGCAGAACTATGAACTTCACTACAGTATCCCTCACAAATTCTCTGCAAAACATTTTTTTTTCCTAGTAACCCAACCAAATGCAATTTATTTAGTCAATTTCTGGCCTTGAAACACTTTGTCTTTATGCCTAAAATATTTTGTTGACAATGCTTTGGCTTATAACTTTCTTTGATAATTGTCAGAGTGGCTGCTGTAGTTTCTGTCATTCCTTGATTTGTCCTTGTCTTGGTGTTTGCCTACAGTTTTTAATAATTTGGCCGATGTTTGTGTGGTCCATAGAACACTAGAAAGTGAGCCTGAATAGATCATAGCAGTTGTATATCACAGTAAATGAGAGATTTTGAATCAGGGCAGTTAGTTTTAAAAATAAATGTTCCTGTTTTCTGAAACAAGACAAGGAATTAGTTCTATGATTTAAATTTTCTGTAAATTGGTTTTATTCTGTTCTCTATTGTGTTAAATTGGCACCTCTGACCCTTGAGAAATGGAGCAGTCATCAAGGAGAGAAGAGTTTTAAGGAAGACGCATGGTAGCTAGATAGTAATGCTTAGGCAGTTAATGCTTTCAAATTAATTGATACTGTTATCTGTTGTAATATTTCACTGAATGAATGTGAGTTTTCACATGTCTTGGGGACAGAGGCACAGATTGTCATGTTACTTTCTGCTTGTGTTGTGCAAAAATGTACCGGGGTGTGATTGGTCTATGTGCATGTACGTTACACGAGGAAGTCTTGGGGCTGTGTTCAGGGTGCTTCTAAACACAGCAAAATCCTGTGTTGAATTCTGAAGATGGACAAGTGCCAACTAAGTATCTCTGTAAGAACTGATCTTTGTTAATTAGTTGGTGGCTGTAGTGTTTGCTCTGGAAACCTCATTTTCACTCAACTCACTGGTTGAAGGAGGTGTACAGCAAAATTTCTGTCGGATATGATACAGAACATCACACTGAATTTATCATCCTTTTGCTTTGCTCTTTTGATCCTTACATTTTCTTTAGTTAAAGGTTATAGCTTTTAATGGTAAATTTAGCTTCTGCAATACATAGCTAGAGACACCAAGCAGACAGAGCCTTGAACACATACATGGGGACTGCTGTGTAATACTGTTTCCCTTGGGATACTTGTGGCTGTGTTTTTGTTCTGACACAGTGTGAAAATTCTCCAGGCACTGTTCTCTCCCTAGATGTCAGGAATTGATAATGTGCCCTTTGAATAGTGAACCCTGTCCAAACATCAGATGAGTTTCTGAATTAGCTCTAGGGCAATCCAAGGTGCTGCGATTAAAAGAATTTAAACATCTGAAGTAAAGGCAGGGGAGGGTGGAATCTGTTGTGGAAACTGAAGCCCTGAAAATGACAATTGTTTTGTTTCCTTCTGTTCCACACAGGTTACAGCTATTGCAGTGTTCAGTGTCATGTCTGATTATTACAGTTCTTGACAATAGTTAACATTCACATCCAACTGGTAAATACTGGCAGTTGATGGTGTTTTGCATCAGTAGGTAAAGGTGACTTGGTAGACGATCTGGCCAGCTTTGGGTAAAGTTCAGTTGAGGGACTTCTGTATGATCCCTTCTCCAGCTGGAGAGCACAAGAGAAGACAAAAGGTTGTGAGAAGTCCAGTATGTCAGGCAAGACACTAAACAGGTTGTTGAATTCATCAGTAATAAAAGGACAGATTCTGATCTTTTATCTGGTGTTACTTGGAGTTATTCTAAATCTAAGTTGTTATAAAAACCTGACGGAATTATGTTAACTCCATGGGCTGCAAAGCATATGTGGTAAATATTTCTAAAGGAGTATCTTCTCTGTCAGATAGACCCGACTATAACAGCTTGTTGATTACCACCTTTCCCCTTATGTTCTACCTCAATTTTCTTTCCCAGTTTGTAGACTGAGTGACCCTCCAGTGTGACACCAATACATGATGCAGTTGCCCACGCTAATTCATTCTGGCATTCCCTCTTGTGTTCCCTCCTGTTGAACTTGTTAATCTGTTCCTACGAAATGTTTCAGACTTGAAAATAGGATGGATGTTGGTTCATTTTGTCTCTGTAGTATAATATGCATACATGTGTGTATGTACTGTACACTTGGGCCAAAGCCCAACCGGAACTTAGTGTGGCTACTGCTGTAAAAGACAATAAAAGAAGTCTCTGTAAATACATGAGCAATAAAAGGAGGGCTAAGAAGAATCTCTTCCCTTCATTGGTTGTGGTGGGGGAAACAGTGACCAAGGATGAGGAAAAGGTCAAGGTACTGAATTTACTTCCTTTTTTTTAGTCTTTAATAGCAAGACCAGTTGTTCTCCAAGTGATCTGAGCTGGAACACAGGAATGGGGCGTAGAATGAAGCCTCTGTAATCTGTGAGGAAATGGTCAGTGACTTACTACACCATTTACACAAACACAATTGTACGGGGCCAGGTGGGCTCCACTCAAGGGTACTGAAAGATTTTGCTGTGTGCTCACCAAGCCACTTATCATCATTTATCAGCAGTCCTGGCTAAACAGGGAGGTCCCAGTTGACTGGAGGTTATCAAATGTGATGTTCACCTACAAGAAGGTGCTGAAGGAGGATCCAGGGAGCTACAGGCCTGTCAGTCTGACCTTGGTGCCAGGAAGGTTAGGGAGCAGATCATCTCAAGTGCCATCGCATGGCATGGAGGAGACACCCAGCTGATAGGCCCAGTCAGCATGGCTTTATGAAAGGCATGTCCTGCTTGACTAGCCTGATACCCTTCTGTGACAAGGTGACCCACTTAATGGATGAGGGAAAGGCTGTGGATGTTGTTAACTGGACTTCAGTAAAGCTTTTGACACAGTTACCACAGAATTCTCCTGGAGAAACTGGCTGCTCATGGCTTGGATGGGTGTACACTTTACTGGGTGAAAAAATGGCTAGTGGTTTCCTGTGGTTTGGTAGACTAGGTTAAGGGTTGGACTCTGATTCGAAAGGTCTTTTCCGGCCTAAATGATTCTATGTCTGGGCTTTTATATAAAAATTTATATATTAAAAAAATGTATGGAAAAATGAGGTGGTTTACTTCCTCATGCAGCAAGTGCTGTTTCTATATTTGGAATGTTTCTTACTATTTGGTATTGTAGTGTGTAGACATGACAACTGAGATCAGGAGCTGCCTGCGTTGGATACTGTACAGAAATTCAAAGTATGTCTGGAGTTGACTGCAGGTGAGAGGAAGTATGCAGTAAGAGAGGTATGCTCCTTCATCAGGAGAGCAGAAGTTAAGTCATTCAGCAAAATGCTTCTTCCATATATTAAAAAAAAATAAAATGAGACATTGCTGTGCTGTCCCCATGCACTTCTTGAAAGCCTTGTTTGATCTGCATGCAGTCCTACTTGGTGTCATTAAGTCATGCTTGTATTAATAACACTCTCAGATTAGCATTTTCCTGTGGGAATGTTTGAATTGGGTATCATAGACAATTAATATAAAAGTCTTCTTAGTGGTGCCTTTCATCTCAAGAGTCTGAGGATTTTTTAGTTTTGAGAAATGAAGATGAAAAATGTTCTCTCTTCTGGTCTTTTTATACTTTTGCTTTATTAAAGAGCTCTCGCGGTCGGCTTCGCACTATTAAAAAGCTAGAGGCTGATAGCCACAATATTTCATGTGAGGTAGACTTCACAACAAATTACAACACTGACTGCTGAGACTATCTAAGTTGCTGGAAAAATGGATTTAATTGTCCATTCTGAAACTATTTCCAGGATCAAATAGAATTTCTTTAACTACTCATGCTCTTTACAACCCTGGTTCAATTCTGCTACAGTAAATCTGATGGGAAAGCAGAAAGGCAAGTTAAAAACAGCACTGATGTTTTATAGCACCGACATTAAACTATAAGTCATCTTCAAATTCAAGTACGAGGTTGAAAGGTTTTATACTTCTAAGGATTTCTTCCTATCTGGAGGTGTAATTTGCATTTTAAAAACCCTTAGCCAATGGTTAAGGAGAGAGTTGTGTGGGTGGAGAGGTGTGTGTAGGGTTGTGTTTCTTTGCAATCTCTATGTAGTTCACTAGCTTGTTGACTTTTTGTCTTGCATGGGTTTGAAAGTAAGTTTCTCCCGTTTAATGAGAACTCTGATATGTTGCTCTCACTGGTTTACTTAAGGGTTTAAATGACAAATGGAGACAAAATGTTTTTTCTTTGCAAGGCAGTAGTCCAGGAAAGTCTTCAGAAGTGTGTAGAAATATATTTATGTGTATTGCTAACTTTTTTCCAGCTAAATCAGTAGGGAATTAGGTCTCAGGAAATCTGACTTGTCCTTGGTTCTGTTCTAAAGCCTCTCATGGCCCTTGACAAAGCCTGATTTCTTCATGCTCATATTCCTTTCTTATGAAAAGAATAATTTTACATAGCAAATCCCTCTCTCAGAAGTCTACTACCTTGTAAAAAAAAAACAAATCCGGGAAGTACAGTTTTTCAGGTAACTGTGCAAGTGTATGGCACTGAATGCTCTTACCGGTTTCTGCCTTTCATTACAGTTTGGAAATGGGTCATTTCAGACGAAAACTTTGAATTTTACTTCTGGGTAGAAGTGATGTTGTCTAAAGCAGAAAAAGCATACAAGTGGGGAAAAAAATAAATTCCTATGCTTAATAAACTAATACCTGATATCAACCAGGTTACTACTTTTCTGAAAAAATTGCAAACAGAATGCCTTGAAATGAACAGAATACCAAGACCATAGCTCACAGTGCTTGTGGAAATAACGAATGAACAGGTGCAGTTCAACCAAAATCTTCCTTCTAATCTCTTTGTTTGATTGGAGGACTTTTAATCATCCTTGGCATCTGATTCTGGAAGTCCTTTTTTCATCCCCCAGCTTTTGCAGTGTGCTTTGTGACAGTGTTTAATATTGCCTGTGAAGAAGACCTGTTTGAAAAGAGTGGGAACTGAGATGGGAATGAGGGAAAAATGTAGGATTTAAGTGGTCTGTAGCAAGATAACACTTGAGTGTGTCTCACCTTGTCCTTCAGTTGAAGATTTATTGTTAATACAGTTCTCATAAATGTTTCTTTAAAAAGAACTGCTTGGGTAGTGAATTGAGGCAGATTTTCACCTTTGTATAGTGAAAAGTTCCTATTAAACCCTGAAGGAAATTATTTGGTTTTTGGAGATCAGCTGATGTGTTTTCTATGCTGTGCCCAAGGGACTTGGAAATATCATGATATGTTGCTGTGTTTTGGGAAGCAAATATTTTGTTTAAAAAATGCTTTATTGCAAGAGGAAAATGTGAGCAAACTTCCAATACAGTACACAATAAGAATTTTTAAGTGGAGTGACCTACTTGAATTCCATCTGGAATTCAGATTACTGCATTGCTGTAATGTGGTCAAGAAAAATTTTTACATCTATAAGGTTCTATATTAGAAGTCATAAATTACATGAATCAAATGTGGGGTTTTTGAAGTAGCAACAATTTTTTTTTTCCTAACAAATTACCTTATAAAAGTGAACAGAACGTTGTTCTGCAGTATTTTTGGATAATTCCTTTTTAAGCAGTGTGCTTCTCCATTCCTGGAATGCGTGAACAACAGACGTTTTATTTAGAGATGCAGAGAATTTCACTGGCAGGAAACTGAGTAACTTCATAATAGAATAACTTGATTGTACTAGGCCTGTGTAAACTACTCCTGATAAATCTAAAATTGATGTTAATCAAACCTGAATCTTTCTAGATTTTTATTTAAATGGCTATTTTTGCCTTTTTTTCTAATACTATCTGTTTAAGATGGAGCTAGTACTAAAAAAAGCCAAAGCCCTTTGAGAATGTGACTGTTCTATCATGTAGCACTCTGTGAAGCATGGCAGCGTACTTGTGAGGCAGGCTATTCTGAGAAATGGATGTTTTGATGAACTTAAACATTTGGGTAGTTTACCTGGCTGTCAATTTTTCAGGCTTATCAGCCAAGGTTGATACCATGCCAGATTTTGCAGAGGCTTCATTTGAGATACGGCACCAGGTGAACTAAACTCTGCCTGTCCACAGCAGAGTTGAAGGTGATAAGATTAAGAGACTGACTAGCCTGTTTCCGGGGTAATCAAACTCTGTAATTAGGAGTTCAGTAATCTTGGTTCTTTTACACAGTCCCTCAGTGTTCTAATTAATTCCATATTCAGTTTGCCAGTCTGTGGATTAGGTTTAGATGCTCACTCAGATGTGTGCCAGCTGGACTTGCTTGCGCCTGAAGGCTTGAATTGGAAGATTATCTGGAACCTTGATCCTAGTGCTGGTGACCTCTCTTATCTATGCTCTTCAGAAAGTGTTTCTTTAATGGTTCATTTGTGCTGAGGAGCATGGCAGGCAGTTATCCCCAGTGTTTGTGCAGGTTGTGCTAATGAGTTAGCATCAACACCTACCTTCCAATTACACTTCACTAATCTAGAGACTAGCAGCTGCGGAGCTTTTTCTGTGGTTTGGTAGAAAGCTGATACTGCTCTTCTCTACATAAATGAAGAACTGTGAAATGGTTTTGGTTAGGACTTAGAAGAGATACAGGGACAGTGGTGATATCTGCCTGATTAGTTCTGAACCTTTTATGTAACTGGCTTTAGAAGTCATTCCAACTGGGAACTGAGTGGAGATGTTTTCAGAGCCATCTGTGAGCAGAAAACAGAAGAGATCTTTTGAAAAAATAAACTCAGCTGCTTACTTGTTCATAGGTCCGTATCCTTGATCTATCATGAAGTTGTTGTCTCCCTTCTGTTCAGTGAAATTAAGATTCAAGCTTCCTATGTGTAAATGCAGACTTAAGGCATAGCCAAAAATCCTTTAAAAAGACACCTTCAAAAAACAGGTATTGGAACCCTTTTTTAAAGTACTGTTATTCCTATAAACTGAACTTCACACAATATTATGTCAGATTTATAGCAAAACAATTCAGCACACATGGCTTTCTCTCGTGGAGGAGTTCGACACTGAAGACATCACAGTTCTGCTCTTGTACCCATTCCACACTGAAGCTTCACCAGTATACATGAAAATTGTTTTACCAGCTCTTGGCATTCATTTGTTTCTGCTCTGTGCAACCTGCTCGAGGCTGGAAAGAAACCTTCCAAGTTATGTGGCATTATTGGCAACAAACACTTTGATGAAGGAGACTTAAACATAGAAGGAGACCAACACACAGACTGTGGCAGTAGTGTTGTGGTGCATGAGCCTGACCCAGAACAGCCATACTGTCTGCTGCTGCTATTTCTACTCTCATCCATGGAATTACTTGGCAACTGGCAGACTTTAGTTCCTGGCTCAAACTGGGATGTCATGCCTCCCCGTATTTTCCAGCATCTCTGCTGATAGAGTAGCAGATAAATTGTTAGAGTTGTGTTCTAACTCCATAGGTCACATTAGTGTTAATGGGAACTTAACAATTAAATCCCACAGCAAATACAGCATAGAATTTAATTCAAATGTGTAAATAATTTGACCTACTTTTTTTTTTCCCTTCAGCTACCTTGAGTAGAGGCATGCCTCAAACTTAAAGATGACAAGACATTTTAGGGACAGAATCTTTTTATGCAACAGATACAGTCATCATCAACTGGCTTTTGGGGAACACACTGCTTATATCTAAAGACTATTTCAGTTAAAGGAGTGTATTTTAAAGAGGATTTGTGTCTTTAGCACAAGAGCTGGATTTCCAGAGCCTAAAAAGCAAGCTTCAGTCAGTGTGCTCTCTTCCTGAAACCTCTGAAATACTTTTCCAAACCACAAAACCAACACGACTGCTGAATCAAATCTCAGTCTCTTTCCATCAGCTGTTTACTTGAGCCTTCTGAATTAGCCTGTCAGCTACCAAAATGGGGTACTGCTGTTGAAGCCATGGAAGAAAAACCCAGAAATCTCTTCTGTGATGGGAAACGTTTTACACGAAATGTACCCAAAGTACCTCTTCCTCTGGGGTTGCTTCAGTGCAGTAATTTTCCCTGCTCAAAACCAGGGTGTTAGAAAGTGTTGCTTACAGGGACCTGTGAAACCAGCTTACCAGTTTGTGACAGTGGTGCTGGATGGATTGCCAGTTGTATTTATGGATTTACTTGTAGATAGCTCTCCTATGACTTTTCTCATAATGTGTATCCAAAAGTTAGAAAGCCCTGTACATAATCTTTCTAATCAACATTCTTTAGAGCTGTTGAAATATCGTTTTAATTATTATTTGGTCAGTCCTTTCTAGTTAATCCAAAATGTTCAGACCTTAAAGAAATTTTTGTGTTTTAATTAATACTTCTTAATTTTAAGATATAAAGCTTTGGGGAAAATATCTAAAATAATTTATTTAAAAAATAAAGACCTCTGAACTGTGGTTTTTTTCAAACTCTGTGTTCAGTCCAAATATATGAATGATTTGGATGCCAACCTATGGATTTTTAAAGGACTTGTAATAAGGAAAAAATCTTAGCAAGCACTCCTCCAATTTTCTTTTGAGCATAGCAGAGAAGATTTGGACAAAAAATGAGTCTAAACTTACTTTGTTAATGTCATGTACTGTCTGTGCCTCCTGACCTTCTCGGATTGTGCACAGAAATGCCCTCTGAAGTTAAAAATGGAACTCAGGGAGCAATTTGTAGATTGTGGCCCCTGCTACTGCTGCCTAAAACTGGCTTGGAAGAACTATCCCTTAATGTCAAGAATTAACTTCTGTTGCAGATCAGTTCCTGTGTTCAGGATGGCAGGCTGAGGGTGAACTCAACCCAGTCTCTCATCTGGGGCTGCTTAAGTTCCACCTCCTTAATGATGTTATGTAGTTCTATGCCAGCTCAGGGTTTGATGCACAATTTATTTTCTGAGAGGACTCACTGGCAACTGAAGAATAACTCACAGCTATGAAATTTGATAGCATCCTTTCAACCTATTAGAAAGCAATCCGTGGTGCCTCTAGGCATCTGATGTGTGGGAGGATGTTGTACCAATACTACCACAATAATATAGTGCCAAAGCCTTTGTAAGTCAGTCCCTTCTTGTATCTGCAATATCTCTGCATTCCAGGTAGTCAACAGTTAAAGCCTTTTGACTTCATCTTTTATGTTCTTCCATGTGGTTTAGAATCTGATAAGTGTTGAGCCTTTTTTTGAGAAGTGGGAGACTGTACAAGTGCAGTTGCAGCTCAGGAATGGCTCTTGGAAGGAGTTTTCTGCTGGAGTAACTGTTTTCAACCAAGACAGATTTGTGAGGCAGAGGAGGGGAACTAAAAGCTGTGACCACTTAAAAGTAGCTTCCTTATTTGAATAAGTTAATGAATATTGAAAATTTTGTAGTGCACACCCAAATGAGCAATATCCTCTGTGCACAGTGAGAGGTATCTTGGAATTTTGCACCACTGTGAAAACATTTTCTGCCATATGACTTTCTATAGGGAGGAATCAAAACAGTTGTACTTAGTGTAGTAAGCTGTGGATTGGAAAACATGAGGTGTCTGTGCAATGAGCTGTTTTAATTGATCCTTCAAAGCATCAGCCCTGAGCTGGATGTCCATGGTGTTATGGAATTTTCTGGGTAGTGTAAGGAACTTGGAATAACTTGCATTACTTGTATTTAAGAGGTTCATTGTTTGGTGCTCACCTCTAAAGATGCTTCTTGTATGACTTAAACTATGAGGTAAATGTTTCTGCACTGGCAGCATATGGGGAAGAGTTCAGCAGCATTAACCACCCAAGTTCCCTGCATCATCTTTGGGATGTAGGATTATGTGTCATTAATATAAAACAATGAAGTGATCTAGAATGTCCTTGTGTCTGCCTGATATATAATGAGGCCAGAAGCGGGAGAGCTTTCTCTTATTCTTTGTGGAAATCAAATACTTAGCATTTTCTGCACCTTCAATTTAAGGCATGATTCGTTTCACAGAGAAAAAGTTGTTGGTTTTTTATATGACGCTGTTGTTTCAGAGTCTTAAGACTTGAGTCTTTCATGTAAATAGACCTTAGAAGCTTTCTCTTCAGTTCGTAAGATTCCTGCCCCATACCCTTTTCTCCTTTCCTTAAGTTTCTTCGGAAGCTTATTCTCCTGGGGAAAGCTTTCTGCTTTTAAGATGTCAGGTTTCAGGCATCTGAACTTCTCAAAAGCAAATTTGTTTTCTCATTCGAAGTGCCTCTTTGGAGCTAGGGGTCTTTGTTTTTAAAGGGATATTGCCAATTAACATTGGCCACTGAGTGTAGATGGATCAACTTCAGACCTTTAAATCCTCATGGAAGTATTTCTTAAGAAAATAAATATTCCCTTGGCAGTATTTAGAATCTAAACTTTTTAGCATCAAAAACCTTGTGGTGAGGTTGATAAACAGAAAGCCCTTATTTCCCTGCCATTCTCAAGCCCCCTGAGTTCTGAGGTGCCAGCAAGTGGCTCTACAAAAATGTTTGCTTAAATCAGCTTTTGCTTCATTTCTAATTTTGACTGCTAAAACTAAATGAGCCATCGAAGGAAACCACACTAATGAGAAGCACCACAAAGCAAAACATGCCCAGGGCAAAAAGCAGGCTTTTTATTTGTTTAACTTATATCTCTAGCATCTGACTGTGGTGGATGATGTCACTAACACATTCGGAATATCAGAAATAGACTTTAGCAATCTGTGCCTCCACTGTTTGCTTTTTTTTTTTCCCTGTTTGCTCACTCATTTTCTTGGCACACAGTGATATACGAGGGTACTTCAAGGGGCAAAGACTCTAAGCCGTAAGTTGAACTTTGGTTTGGATGAGAACCATCGGGCCTGGTCATAACTCCTTGTCCAGTCAGCTTGTACCATGTCTCATGAGGAACACACTCAGAGCTGCTCTTAACATTCCATACCTCAGGGCTGCTCAGAAGTTAGGGATGGGTCGGAGCATCATTTAGAACAACAATCTGAAGAAGGTAGAGAGATGGGAACTCCAAACATCTGTCAGAGCTGTTCTGTGCTTTTCCTTCTATGTTCAGAGGCCTGGTTTGCTTGCTGTTTGGCCTGCAGTTGGGACCTGGGGAAAGCAGCTGGGTCCAGTACTGCCTTGTAGTCTGAGGTGATAAAGCAAGAACCAGCCGGGCTGTCTTATTCATCTGATTAGGACAGTTTGCTGTCTTCTTTTGCTACAAGCAGCAGACTGGTCGTGTGTATTTAGTGTGGTTGCAGAGGAAAAAATGTTGCATGTTATCCCCTATTATGAAATACAGAGCCTCATTATGTTGGTGTTTGCCCTGTGAACTGGATACCCAGCCTTAGTATTGCCCAGGTGGGAGAAGAGATTGTTGACCACCAATCCTTGTAAGCAGACTAAAATGAGGTAAATTTCTGTCTGTAAAGCTGTGCTTGATTGCCTTCAGTCAACTTGTTTCCAGACAAGGTGAACTGTGAACTCTGAAGTGCTCCAGTAAAAGTGGTGGAATCAACCCAGGCTCCCCAGTCGCGTCGGGTATGTACTCTTATAATCTGTTGAAAGAAGCCTGTAGTAGGAATTCTGTCTGTGCAGCCACCCTTTGTTGTGGATTTCCTTATGGAGAACTGTAGGCTTTATTTTCAACTAGCAACAGCTTCTGTCCTTGTGCTCTGGAGTAATGATTGCTCCTTCTGAGGCCCACTGCTCAGTGTTAGGTTCTCCTTTGTCTTTTTTGAGGGTTTTTTTGCTTGGTTTTGTTGTGTTTTGGTTTTTTTTTTTCTAAAAAGGAACAAATTAAGTTGAGCAGGACAATTGTTTTGTTTCAGAGAAATACAGGTTATTCTGTTCTGCTGTGTTTTAATTTTTAGAGAATCCTAGAAAATTCAGGCAATTCTTTCATGAGTGTGTTTTAAAACTAGGTGTGTGTCATAATTCATGACTCCTGCTCTGTGGATCTCGTACTTGTTTGTCGTTTGAACCTTTTGGAGCACTGGCCTCTTTCTGCTTTGAATGTACTTGAAATCATACCTGTGTAGTCACACTTTTCCCATATGTCAAATGTAGCAAATCTTGTTCCACAATTTCCGTTTGCCAGGAAGCTTTTTTATATTTTTTACAATAAAAATGGGCCGAGTATAGAAACTTTTCTGTCTGATGGGTAACACTTAACGATGGAAGAACTGGCAGAGTCTATTAATTGGGAAGCAAAATGTCTGTGTTATCTCATTCCTGGCTGTGCAGAATTAGGGCACAGACCTGAATAACTTGGAAATGAGAGCACCATTTCTTTTACTGGTTCTCCTTGATTCAAGGGCCCTCTGCCACCTTTGCTGATTTTTGCATAAATTCCAAGCAACACAAATTCTCAGCTTCTCCACTTCTCTGTTCCTTGATATCAGCAGAATTATGAGGGAAAAAATTCTAAGCTTCTTTCTGGTCCTCACTGTTCAACAAAAAATAATACCAGCAACTTTCAGGGACAACTGAAAGAGAGATTGACTTTCATTTACAGCTGGGAAGCACTAATGGCAAGACCTCTTGTCTAAGAGCAGTGGGGGGCCCTGTCAAGCCTCTTTGAATGGAGGATCTAACCCATCTCTTCTAGGAGGTTCACGGAAGACATAATCAGATTGTCTAGTCTAATCCTCTTGGTGTCACAGGTCACTGAATTTCATGCAGATAGCTCTGTAATGAGTCTTATCCAGACATTCTCAAGCATTGACAAGGTCCAGAGGGTCACGGTGCTGTGGCAGTGGAGCCAAGGCCATGGAAAACTTTCCTCTTGAGTGGTTTTAGCTCCTGCATTGTCTTAATTCATGTCTAAAATTTGACCCTGTTTTCATTACAGTATTTAAGTGTGCAACTTCATCAATTCCAATAGTTGCTATCCTACTAAATCTGTCTTGACACCTGGGATTTAGCATGTACAGATGGATTCTTAGATTCTAGGGTATAAAAATCGTATGGGTGTGTTTTGCAACTGCAGAACATGTTGGTTAAGTGAGCTATAAAATGAACCTGCAGTTGCAAATGGTAATCTGAAATGAAATGCAGGCAATAGCTCTTTCCTATTTCAAATGTACTTTGCTACCCCATTCTTTAGAAATGTCTCCAGTACTGGGAAATTCTGAATGAAAGGTTCCATTTGTATTTTCTCTTACAGCTAACACCTGTGTAGGGAAAATGATCTGAAACATGCTTTCAATAGCAGACTGGAGGAGAGGAGAGAAACCTATAAACAGTAATGTTAAGAGCTGGGTGTGATGGAGGACAGAAATTTGGAAGTGAATTTGTAATGTGAGAAGGCAACTTGGCAGCTCTGCACTATCTTCAGCTGTTTTTAAAGGGGTCTTGATGCCACAGAACAGGAAGGTATCAGGCCTTTCTGTGACATGGGAGGGGGAAAGATTCTGGGCTCTGTTCCAAAACTGCAGGTCTGACTAATCAAAGCAAATGTGATGAGAAAGCTGGAAAATTTACTGCTTTAGAAACTCTCAGAAGTTGGAAGAACAAGGAACATCACTGGGTCAGCAGTTACAGTATATAGCTGCATTTTAGGAATATTTTGTTTTGTGGAAGCCAGGGGTACTGAATGGAAGATAGGGAAAGTCTGAGTATTTTGGGGGCAGGGAGAGTCTTAATACTTGGGGGAAAGATCCTGCACTGGCGAAGGAGAATCTCCACGAACAAAGGGTGATCTCCAAAGATATTTGTGTGGCTTCATCAGATTCCTCTTGAAATGAGATGCTCTTCTAAACCTAATTAACTTAACGGTCTTGCATTAGTGTGATTAGATGAGAGCCCAAAGATGAATGCTTGAGATAAGTTGGACTAATGCAATTTTTTTTTTAAGATGGATTGCATGTTGTCTGAATATTCCTCTCATTTGGTTATTTTAAGTTGTAGCATTTAGCTTTATTTTAAGGTCCCCTTCTCTTGCACTGGGAGAGACCATAAACACTCGATTCTTATTCTTTTATACTACTTTTAGTTCTGTTGTAATGCTGTAAATCTGTTTTTATTTGGAAATTAGTTTCTTTTGTATTTGTACACATAATGCTGTGAAATAAAAAACATATCCAGCAGTTGAGTCTGCTTTAAAGTGTATAAATTCATGTTGTTTTCCTGTACACAACCCTAGTGCAGCATTATGTAAAGCTGCCCCTTGTCATCCTGCCACTGGCTGCCTCAGAACATCTACCTGCTTATTTAAATGGACTTGAGGGTCAGAGTTCTCTGCAATGACTAAGGTGGCATGTGGTTTGCATAAGCAAGTGGTAGCTATTTTGACAGAGGTGCTGGATGCTTTCTTTTAAATTTGATATTCCTGGAGATGTCAGTCTCTTGGGTCAAAACTTGTTGGCCCTTGGGGAGTTCTGCAAAAGTATAACAATCTGTTTATAAGACGCTGTGTCTTTTTTATTAGGTTACTTCTTGTTGCCAAGGAGAAGAAAGATGATTTGAGTGTGTATGTGAAGCCCTGGGTCAATACAGCATGTGCCCTCACAGCCTGAGCTGTGCTTTGGAGCTGTGCGAAGCTGAAAGCCATCAGAGGAGTGCATGCTGCAGAATGGTAATCTGAGCATCTTGGAGCTTTTGTGATCTTTCTGTTACAACTCACCAGAAAACAAGCTTTTTGTCAGGCAGAAGTGCTAAGAATAGCAAACCCTGCACTCAGACTCTGAAAATAGGAGACCAAACTTGTGAAACTGAAACACGGGGGAAAGTGAGCTGAAGTGCATCAGTCTTAGCTTTGAGTTTCCAAGTGAGAGATTTTTGCCAGCTGAGTGTGGAAAAACGGGAAACCTGAGAACCTGTAGGTAACTGAATTGGGAGGAATGTAGAAAGCCTAGTTACACCAATACAGATGTGCAGTCTAGAATTAGATCACACTATTTGGGTTAATTTATATTGCTTTACATCAGAGTCAGCCCCTCAGTTCAGCTGATAGTTCTGTAATATTATTTTCTTTTACTTTCATGTTCACATGATTCTCTGAACCTAGTATTGAAGTAGCAAGAAGGCTTAAGATGTCTCGAGGCAGGAAAACTAATGGAAAGTTGGTTTGCTAGACATTGTACTTGCCAAACAGGAAATGAGGGAGGCAAAAACACTCTTCTGAGTTGAAGAACATTTGATTTTCCTGTTCAGAAAAATTAGAGATGAGGTTATTTCCCTGATGTGTGGTTAAGTGTGCTAAAATATGCTTATTTGGTAAGGGAATAACAGTGGAATATAAGATTTCTGAGATCAACCAAGAATAACAGTCCAAGTCTTGTCTCCTGAGAAATTTTTTCCATCCAAATACAGAGATCATTTATTTGTTCTTTTGGACTTTGTTAGTACTGGATCTCATCAACCTTCTGTATGTTTATGCAGCATTTCACTGGGCACAACTGGAACATGATGTATTTTCAGTAGTGAAAAATACAAATTTTTAGGACGTGTAATCTCCAACTGGTCAGAGACAGTTTGATGTGTCATACGCACTCTTCTACTGATTTTGGTGAATGTATTGACAACAGTAGGACAGAATGAAAAAATAATCCAGGACATTTTTACAGAAGACATAAAGGCTAGGGCTGATTGCAGTGCATGGTGTTCAGGCTTTACTTGTTGAGTGAGAGAGTCAGTGGAAACTTAGAGTAATGAATTTTCCTATGCTGTTCTCAAAGTACAAATGGTGGTGGTGGGAGAAGTGGGGAGCCTTTTGCTTATCTGATGGGACTTTCTCAAATGGAAAGATACTTGCTATGCTGACAAATCAATGCAAGAGCTATTTCCAGGATGCATCCCACAGATCCCATTATTTAACAGACCTGAAATTCATATGCTGGTTTGACACTGGAAATAGCAAGTCTAGCATACAAATCTGACTGTTTGTTATCGACTGGTAGGCAAGTAGTGATAACAACTCATATGCTGTCTTTACTACAAAGAGATGTCTCTACTAAATGAAGATACCTAGGTAGAGAAGGGAAGGTTTCTCTGTGTGCTGAGGTAGATCATAGAAGGTTTAGGAACCCCATTACACATGCTTCAAACTGAAGACATACTAACAGGAGAAGTGACAAGAGTTTCCAATGTACTGAATCGTGTTGAGTTGCAGAGGGAAGATCATCGTCACCAGTCTGGGAACTGCAGCCAGTCCGAGCCCACTGTACCAGCTTCCTATTCGGTGTTGTGTCAAGGGAGAACCTCCATTACAAGACACAGTTTATCTGTTCTCCATGATTCAGCCCTTACTGTAGTTTTCAGCCATTTTATAGCTTTTTATAGATGCAACCCCCCCCCCTGAAATTAGCTAACAGTGCTGAAGAGCAGCCCTAATATCCAGGGCATATTCTTTTGAAGTATTTTTCCAGTTTCTCCTGACTTACCCAGGGAGAGGCCTCCCCAGGCACAGGATTTCTGTTTTCCCCAAGCCTCTACTCCCTGCTGGCAGGTGACCTCCAGTCTTACAGAATCTGCTAGGGATTATTTGAGCAAAATGCTTTTAACAAAAATAGAACTTTGCTTCTCCTCTGGTAAGTACCTTGAATCTTCATCAGCAGTGCTGTATTCAAGTAATTACTATTCAAATGAATTATAGTTAGGCTGAGACTTCTTACTGTTGCACACTAGGGCAAAATAAAAGAATTGATAGCCATTTACAAGTTCTTAAATTTTTTTGACGTGCTGTTTATTGCTGGCAACTGTAAAATGCTGAATCTAGCAATGTATTTGAGTTTAAACAAAAAGTTATTTGGACAAATTCTGTGGTCTGTCTTGTGTAAGCTCAGACAAGATGATCCAAAGCAGTGGTCTAGGATTACCTCTGAACAGAAGGGAAAAAGGATGGGTCTTTTAGTATTTGGTACATTCCCTATCAATATAAGGATGGAAGGCTTTACAGAACAGCCAAGCGATGTTGCCTGCCTACAGACTAAACACATTCCTCTCCACACCCTGCAACAAAATAACTTTAACCTAAATCTAGTGTTCTCACTTCTTGAATTACTGTGCCGTTGATTTATTTCTGCTGAGTCTTAACTGCCCCAGTTTTTCTGGGGCTTCATGGAGTTCTCCTGGAGTGAAAGCTAGTCATAATTCTTTTTCTGATGAACTGAGACTTTCGAGTTAACACTCATACTAAGCTGCTTCACTCTACTTTTTTTCTTTTATTTTTTCCTGGTTTTTTTCCCCTTTTTTATTAATATTTTTTTTTCTTCTCTTTTTTCTGTACCCCTAATGTAGTGTATGCATTCAGAACTGTTATCCTGCTTCTGCAGTTGTGTAAAATGGCGCAGGAAGGCTTGCACTCAAAATATATAGCTGCTAAATTATGCACATATATTTCTAGTAGGTGATGTCTGTGTCTTATAACTGTGATGGCCCTGATGATTTCTTGAGCTAAAATAAATACATTCTCTGCACTTTAGAGTTATCTAATCATATTCAGATGGTATTCTGATGCACATGGTTTAACTTAAGATTGTGACATTGAATTTTTGTCCATTTATCCAAATATGGTTATGTTTCTTTCAGATTATCAGATAATAGTTGTTCAAAATATGGCCACTATACTATGCATGCTTCTGTACAGTCTGAAATATTGTCATGCTCTTTGCCCTCTGTATAATAAAAGGGATGTCAAATATGCTCATGTACCGAGGTTTCCTATTCATTTCTAGTGTTTCATTTCTTACTTAAAATTATGGTTAGTGTAATTCTTCCTGACATGATACAAAGAAGTTTAGCAATTGTTTTGGTTTGGGGTTCCCTCCTGGCAGCTTTTCTTTTCTTTTTCTTTTTTTTTTTTTTCT
>WUAM01000323.1:47823323-47868674 GCA_024336885.1 Actenoides hombroni | reverse complement strand
TTTTTTTTTTTTTTTCTTTTGTTTTTTTTTTTTCTTTGTTTTTTTTTTTGTGTGTGTTTTGTTGTTTTGTTTCTTGTTTTTTTGGTCCTTTTTTTTTGGTGTGGTTCCACAGTGGGAGACAAGCAAGCATGTTGTGATGGAACAGTTTGCTGTCTGGTGAACAAATCAAGGGAGGGATGTGTCATGATTTCGTGAAGCTCAACACAATTGCATTTCAACGTGTGACCATTCTTTTTTTTTCTAGGTTGATACATCTAACTGTAGAGGCCACAATTTTAGAAAAATTGGGCCTGATCTTTTGGAAACCACTTTGTCACAATCATACGTGCCAGTGCTCTTAAAAATGAAGCTTATGTTGTTGCAAAGGTCTTGTGTGCAAACGGGTATGAATTAGTAGATGGTTTTGAAAAACATTTTTAAAACCTTTCTGCTGCTTTATCACTCAGATGGGACATGTCCAAGTTCACAGCAGTACTGTGGGGCTTAATTTATTAAAGGTTGTGAAGGAATTTCAGATCTACTGCAAGTTTCTATGTAAGTATGAAATTTTAGAAGATAATTTCGTGCTTGATCTTAGGTTTGTTTGAAGTTAGTGGTGAATTTCTCCTTGATTTCATTAGCATGGCGTGAGGCTCCTGGGGCAAAAGTCTCAGATCCATGGAGTGTGTTTGGGTCTATTTTTGGACTTGTGCTTGAATGAAGAGTGGAATGAGTGCAGGCATCTCTCAGGAGTCAGAGGAGAGAATTCTCCAGTGGGCATAAATTTAGCCCCAGTTCTTTTTCAGCTGCTAATTAGAGCTAAAGCGGGTGGAAATGGTGACTACCTTGTCAGTGGCAGTATAATTCCTAATTTCCTCCAATAAACTTGAAGTCCTGTGCTAGAAATTAAAAATATTTTTTTTAAAATAGCTGGGATAGAGTAGTGTTTTGTCTGATTTGTTTCTTTTCAATGAATGTGATAACATCTGCTGCAATTAGTTCTATCACTAGGAGCTGGGAATTGTTTTTTATTGGAAACTGATGCATTCTATTCAGTGTGTTTTTACATTTATTTGGGGTTTTTTTAAGTGGTTTGGTTCTCCTAAATCTACCTAGATTAGAATACAGGGTGTCTGTATAAATAAAATGTATTTGTCTATTTGATTAAACATGACCCTTTTGATTTTACAGATAGTATTCCTATGACCAGACTAAAGGTGGGGAATCTGTGCTGTGAAAAGCTGCATTGTTTACCAAGTAGTAGCTTTTGATTAACAATAATGATCTTGCTCTGAGACACAGTGAGGTGGCACTGCTGTGTCCAGTTAAGGATCCACAGTGGGGTCAACTCTCTTCTGGCAAGAGCTGCTAGCTCTGGTCTGACATCTCCTTTGAAAGCAGAATGTCCTTAGCTGGAAGGAAGTCCTTGTGTTCTGTGGGTTTGTGTTTTGTGCAGAACATCTCTCTGACTCTGCCAGAAAGTCTGGCATAAATTAGTTGCTGAGATGCTCCGCCTGCAAACTCAGGGCGGGGGGCGGTTCTCAGTGGCTGCAGAGTTAGTGTCATCAGGTTTATGGAAGCTTTTTGGGCTCCAACATGCTGATTTAGTGACTAATGTGGGGCTGATGGAAGAGAAGCCAGCCTTCTTTACTGCTCTTCTGTTCTGTAACACATCTAGCAAGTTTTTTTCTGTGCTTGGAGATGAGCTGTTGTGCTCCAGGTGGCCAGGAGTGGAAATGACACACCACAGCTATCTAGATGCTTATGTCTTGGTACCTTTGAAATGATGACTGCTTTCTTTCTGACAGGTGGTGGGGTTGTGTGGGTTTGAGGTTAATTTGTTTGTAGGTTTTTTGTTAGGTTGGTTTGGTTTTGTTTGGTTTGGTTGTGGTTTTTTCCCTTCACATATTCTAAACCAGGCCTCAGTTGTAGGTAAGGGTTGATGCATATTCCAGCTCAACAGGGTATATACCCAGCTTGTTTCCCCCTTTATGTGGAGAGGTTTTTTGTGACCAGCTCTGTTCCAATAAAGCTCATCCAACTGCCTGTCTCCTTTGTCTCTATGAATTGTGGGAAGCCCTTCAGCAAGAACCATTAAGTGAAGGTTCCTACGTACCACCAAGACTATTATTTGCCATTGCAAAAGGGCACACAACATCAGCCGGCAATTGGGCCCAGTTTGATTTGGCCTTTACTAACTTGGTTCTTGGTTCCTAGTAGACTACTTTACTCTATTGGCAATTCATTTTCCATCTAGCTTAAAAGCTTCTATGTGCATTAAAACGTAAAAAGTTCCAAATTTATTCCCCTTATTAGAATTTTTACATTTTTCTTTCCCTCTTGGCTCAAAAATGACTCTCTAATGGTCAGAAAGATGTGTGCTTCTGGAATCGCTTTAAGAGGACTTGCATCTGAGAGTATTTCAAGTAAGAGTTTAGTGTCCTGGGATTATAGAAGTGCTTGTCTCGTAAGGTAAACTTAATATGGCCGAAGAAGGAGGGGTTTTTTGAGAATATGGTCTGTTTACTTGAATAGGAATTTTGTTGTGTGATGGCATGGACATAGTTTTGATAGAGAATTCACAAGTAAGATTTTACATGGGTAATAGCTGCTGTATGAAAATGATGCAATCATAATTCGTTTAACTGAAACCAGTAAATCTGTCAAGGCAGAATGACTTTTTTTTTTAAGTTATTGTGGTAGAATGTGAAATCCTGCACCTTGGCTTTAGAGGTTAGGAAAGCTGGTTCCCACCAGTATAGTCTCTCAGTGAATGAATGAGTCTTAATGGGCATGCATACCTACCCCAGGAAATCTGTTTTCGGGAGGCATCTGCTTCACATTGAAACGTTGGCTTTCCAAGAATCTTTCAAGCTGTGTTGTGAGGCATGAAGAGGTCGAATGACTTACTCAACTCTTGCAAAATGCCAGCTGAAATTAGGATCTAATGTACTTCTGGCTTGCCTCAGGTTTGCTCTCCAACTGCTAGAACACAAAGCTGCTTAGCCAGGCTGGGAGGGAACCCTGGTGCAATCAGCTGAGAGTTTATGGATTGCAATTGAAAAAGCTGAGGGATTCGCTTATGTTCCTGAAACCCACATGAAAGCAGAGTTTATTTGGAGAGAGGCAGGAAGATGATACTTATTCTTAACAAAAAATCTTTGTAAAGTGGTAATTGATAAGTATAATAGGACAATTGTTAATTGGTCACTTGATTTCTTATTGTCTAGGCAAGTTTTTAATTAAAAAGCGGAGTTTTTACCTGAAGCCTGTAATGACAAGGGGAAAGTGGGTATGAATTTACTGGTCCTGAGCTGGGTTCGCTGTATTGCCTTTCAAATAAAGCAGCCTGTCCTGGGTGGGAGCTGTTGCTTCCCCTTTGGGGCAAGTAGAGGCTTTTAGGGAGCGAGTCGGGCCCCCCAGGCACAGGCTGCGGCATGGGGATGAGAGCAATTCTTGGGCTTCAGCTGCTCTGCTCCAGGTTTATTCGGGACTTGAATGAGAAGCTTCTATACATGAAGAAAAATCCTGTCACTGAACAACTTGGAATATAAATCCTTGATGACAGGCTGGGTGTCAGACGTGGGATTTCAGGAGGAAAAAGGTATATTAGCCTTGCTAATATTTAAGATTAAGGGCGGGGGGGGGAGTAGCATTATCAAAGAACTACTTTTCTTTGGCCTTCTCCCTTTCACTACACTGTTCGAAGGGTATTACCTTAGCTTTCCTTGGGAAATTGGTCAGCGAACCTTGTGAAAGTTTTATGGAGTCTTTTTACTGCTTAATTCACCTGAAAGTGAGATTTTTCTGTTGCTTTCCAGAACTTTGTCCTTTTTTGCTTCATCTAAGAGCCAAAGCTTAAATCAAATATTATAGTGTCTGAAACGGGTAAGCCTTCCTGATTTGTCATTAAATTAAAACTTATATGTGATCCTTAAATGGATGGTGATTTTGCCATAAAGAAAAAAAAGGGTTCTTTTGGAATGTTATGCTGAAATACCACATAAGTACTGAAAACCTTCTGTTATTTTTAATTAATAAATTTTATCTTCTATCAACATAAAATCAAACATGTTGTCAGGTGTGAGTAGAGAGAGACTTATATTTAGTGTGGAAATAAAAATCCCTGTGAAATATCAAAAAGGCAAAATAATTTTGAAACATTTTTAATCATCTTGATTTATTTTCTTTTTGTTTGTTTTTTCTTGTGTAAATGAAATAGTATAAAAATTCTTAATTTTCTAACAAAATGTTTTATTCTGCTCTAAGACTTAGCAAGTTGCTCTTTTACCCATGAAGTAAATTGTTTTGCTATGCTTCACAGCTTAATGTTAATAAATGATCACTAGATCCTAGATTGGCTTCCCTTGGAACTATAACTGATTTGGTTCAAATTTATTACTAAAGTGCTGGTAACATTCTATGAAAAGTGAGATCTGAACAAATCTCATTATTCTCTTCTTTCAAACATTACCAAAAAGCCAAAATTTAATTTCTTTTTTTGCTGTTTTACCTTTTTAAAAATACTACTGCACTTTAATGTATGTAGAGAGTCTCCTGGGTGCTTTTTCAGTGGAATTAATTTTACGTCCAACTCCATTATTTTAATCTGCAGTTTCTTTCTGAGGAATTGTATTCGCATGGCAAAGTGGTGTCCCCAGGGTATGAAACCATCTGCTTAATTAGCAACGTGATACTTCTCTGGTGCTTTTTTCTTTACATAAAGTGTGGGAAAGGAAAAGAACACATCTTTTTGCTGTAGTCTTTTGGAGAAGAGCTGTTGCACACTAACACAGAACCCCGGAGTACAACTGCAACGTCAAACAGTCAGGTTTGAATGTGGCACTTCCTGGGATGCTACCGAAGATAAAATGTGCCTGCAGAAGTGGGTCAAAGTAAATGATAAGCATTTGCCGTCATCACACCTCACTTGTACATAGCCTCGCTCACTGCTCACTTGAGGACACCTAACACAGAATTAACTCACTGCTATGTGAGTTGATGTAGTGCTATTTTTATAGGAGTACTTAAGCATAGATTGTTAAGTTTGGCAGGAACTAATTTGATTATGTGCTGATTTTCTCTGTTTTACAGACAGCATATAGACAAAGACCAGTATACTCAAGCTTGCTCTAACTTTTGGATGAACAATTTAAATTCCTAGGCAGTGGTTTTGCAGAACATATAGTTGTTCTTGGTCACCAAATAGTATGGGGAGGAAGTCAAAGAAATTATCCTGGTTTAAAAGGCAGGAGTTTGTTTCAGCCCTCGACCCAGGCCATCTCTGAGGTCCATGCAAGATAGGAGAAAACAAATCCTGTGAAACCAACTTTCAGTTTGCTATATGATCTTTTCAGAGTATCCAGGATCAAATAATTCTTTAATAACAGTATTATGGTATTTAAAAACTCAAGGCTTTAACCCTGGGAGTAAGGATTTGGGTTCATGTGCGGTTTCATTGGCTTAAGCAGTGATGGAGCCTGGTGGATTCCAGACAATGTTACTAATGCTCTTTAGTGTGGGTTTTGTTGGTTGGTTAGTCGGTCTTTTTGATTGTTTTGGGGTTTTTTTTGTGTGTGTGTTTTCTACTTTTTTTTTTTCTAGATACAGTGGAATCTGATCTGGAGCCCAGTAATTTTTCAGTGGTTTAGAATCACTGCTCAGAAACATTCTGTGACAAGTTGTCTCTTGAAAAACTTGTCATGCCATTGTGCATTAAGCACATGACACCTGCAAAAAATTTATTCAAAGGTTGTGCTCAAGTTAATTTAGAATTCTCTTTTCTAAATTACTTGTATATGTAAGGCTTTATTTTAGCTTGTGGAGGTTTGCCAGATGTGGATTAGCATTTCCTTTCACTGATACATCACTTGTCACTTCCTCTTCCTAAAAAAATGATTATATAATAGTAATGGGTGGCACTTGAGGCCAGCCGGTCCACCTTCCCACTGACCACTGCTGGGACATTACACTCAGCTGCTAAATTTCTCCAGCTTCTTACCCTTATTGTCACAAATAGTTTTACGTTTTGGGCTTTCTTGTTTATAAACATGCTTTCCCTTCCAAAGTCATATTGTAAGACTGGACTTCAATGCTGTGAATCAAACTGAAAGATTTCAAGGAAGAACATACGAAGAGATAGCTTTCATAGCTTTGCATAACATAGTTATTCTGTGGTTAGCAGTAACTTAGGTATAAGATCCGTTATTTTGCGAGTCTTGAGCAAGTCTTATCTCTAGCAGGAAATGTTTTATTTTTCTGACAAGTGATTTATGTGTCTGTGTGTGTTACTACTGAAGCAATACTGCCCAATATCACATGATGGGTACACATGTCCACAGATTATTTCTTTCACTTATTTCATGTCTTTTCATAATATAGTTTCAGACAAGCTCTAGATGCTTCAGTGTTTCAGCCATACCATTTTCCTTGCTGGATAAGATTATGTTGAGTATTCCTCTCTGTGACACGAGTCCCCTTTACCTGGTTAATGCTGCAGTAGCTAAAAACTAAGAATTGAGACTACTGGATGGATGGTCCTCCTAACTATTTCATTAATCTGCGGGAGGCCTCTCTTACTTATAAACTGCCCTGCTGCATCCCTATGCCTGGCCTCCTTCACGTCTGGCATTTAAGTCCAATTGTTTGAAACAATCTCTTGTTGTAGCTGGCTGGGGTGAAATGGAGCTATCTGTCAATTTGAAAAGGTCACTGGCTGTGTCAGAATGACAGTGATTCCAAATTATCCATTAATCTCCCAATTTAAAATTGTCATCCTGCTTATTACAGCCAGCCAGCCACACAGGCTGAAATAGACCTCTTCTCTTACACCCGTGACCAAGCAGCTTTTTTTATTAGCTGGCAGATAAAATTGGCAGTGTGCTCCAACATTAAATATTCATTGACTGCCCTCTAAAAAGAAATGACTCCTAACAAGTTGAGAATATATCAGAAAACAGCCAAAGAAATTACAATTGATTTTCTTGTCTTATCTGCTAAGGTTTGGGCTATATGATTAGTGTAATGCACTTAGCATATTCCTGTATCGGTTTCAGTCAAAGGGTAATGAATGCAAGAGCTTCCTTGCACCCTTTCACATTTTTGCATTGTCTTGATATTGTTGACCCACACAGGATGTTAAATGGGGGCTAAGTTAGTGTATAGCAAGTGTAATTCTCTATGGAAAATAAGATTTAATAGCTTTTGCATTGTCAAAGGAATGTCTGTAGAAGATGCAAGACGTCGCAGCGAAGGAGCTCAGTTCTACAAGGTGTTTAGTTCTCTTACTAGTATTCCAGTGTTGGTGTTGCTGAAGTTGAAGAGCATAGGGAGAACTGTGTGCCATCTGCCGCTTCAGGGACACAAGGACTCTGTTTTTCCGTGTCTGTCATCCATCAGCAAAGTCCCAGCTTCACTGTTGGTTCTGTTTGAAGCAGAATAATCGTCACTTGAGGGCTTTACTGAGTGGTCAGTCGACTTAGGAACAGGGCAGTGCGGAGCTGTTAGTGCCCCTTTTGTGAACAGAGGCTTAAACATCTATCCTGGCAGTGAAAATGCAGACAACTTTTGGAGGCTTTTTGATGTGGTGTCAGTATGAGGTGGCGCCCATTGGTACAGTGAAAGGCATAAGCCAGGGAAGCATAAATAAGGGAAAGGCAGATGAAAGGCCAGAAGACACATGGTCATGTCTTATTCTGAGGATCAAAACGAGTTTGAATGAATGCTGATGCTGAGGCAAAACTATCAGATTGCAAATGATGATGGCTTTCTAGCCTCACCTCAATCCTTGTTTATGCAAAACCTTTATATAAAGAACTGATTTAAATTTTTCTGTTCTGTAAGGTATTCTTAAAAAATGCCACTTGGACAAATCCTGTTTTGTACTTAGTCAGTGTTATAGCTGCAAAAATACTTAGCTGATGAATAAAGCGTATTTGTATAATATTTTTCCTATCATATGTCCAGAATCAAACAGTGGTCACAGATGACTCTTGAGGTTTTTTCACCTCTTTGCAATGGCCATATTGTGTTCATTCGTCGCAGACACCATGGCAGGTGCTTCCTGTGTACAAAAAGCTATTGTAGCCCAAGGAAGGGATTGGTGAGACTTTCCATTCACGTATGTCAAATAAAGGATTAGGTTATTTTGTAGCTAGCCAGAGATACACAAGCTGTACAGATTCACTGTGGTTTTACCAGTTAAACCTTAATTTCCAGTGAGCATTTGGGTTCAGTGCAGGTGCTGTCTCTGCTCATCTTTCCTCTGACTGTTCTTTTAGGCAGTTTGTTGGGATTTTGGAAAGCAGGTTAGAGGTGAGCAGGTTGTGTGCTTTATCATATATGTTTCTTTTTTTTCCAGTTCATTTCAGAGATACTGAATTTCTGAGGAAGGATGTGTGTGTATTTACTTTTTTCTACTCTAGATTTTCATCCCCTGCTTCATCTCTTGCAAGTTTAATTGCTCATTAAAAGGCACAGAGAACCACACACTGGCACAATGTTCTGATGAAACACTGAATGACTTTCAGCATTTGATTTATGGCCACAGCTTAAGTTACACAGGGGCTTGTGTCAAAACAGGCCAGAGATAAACGTACATTTATCTCTGCAAGTTAAGGCATAATTATGCAAAAGCATTACATTTTAAAGGCAACAAAGACAGACCTGTGGGAAGTGCGTTTTCACAGCCTGTATTAGCAAAGCCCAATCAACCTCCTTGTGGGAGGACAATTAGCAGAATTAAAAGTTGGAATTTTAATTATCATACAAATTAGAGGGAAATTTATCAGCTTGTATTTTATGACTTGACTTGGCTTTGAGCATTGCCGCTTGAATTTTATAGCTAAACTTTGGTTAGTCGAGACCCTGCATGAAAGCATAACATCCTGACTTAGGTATCATTTCAGTGCCTGACTCTCTTTCCATCTGCTGCCTCCAGTATGGGGACTGGCGAAAATGAGACGATATAGAAACAAAACCTTTGTTTACCCCAGCAGTAGCATCCAAAAGCATGCCCTGAGATTTCTCTGCATATGCTGGAAGTTGCTTTTTTTGATAGTTCCTATTTTTGCCCTTTGACTACATGACACATTGTTTTACAACTAGTGCCCTGGTATGAGGCAGATTCAAGAGTTAAAGATTTTCAGTGATTGACTTGAAACATCATTTCAATATCAGTCAAAACCCAACTTTTGCTTGTTTTTTTTATCCTCTCCCCCCCATTGTTGTTGTGAACCAGACAAAAACACTTAAAGAAGCAGCCTAAATAACTTGGTGAGGAAACAGGATAAGTGTTGATGCCATGAGGCCTAGGTTATGTATCACCAAGAGCAAGTACCTTTATGTGAGATCTGAAGGTATCTGGAAACCTGTGTGAGACCTCTGGAGCTGCTACTCTGGACTCAACAAAGCCTTATCTTGGCACGTACTTGAAACTTCTTTTGGGTTGTACTAATCAGAACTTAAAAGCATCTAGAGCAGTTTGGTGTGGTGTTACGCGAGTGAGGCAAGTTTCAGTTCAGTTGCTGAAAAAGTGGTTTTGATAAAATATTTTCTCTTTTCATGGTTGTTTTTTTTCACCCCAGTGAAGTATTTTGAGGTTTGGTCCCAGGTGCTCATTAGAGATGCAAAAGCTTGAGTGCTCCTTTTCCAGAACAGGAGAGATCTAGCTTCAGATTCCCTATATGGAAAAAAGTGGTAATTTGGAGTGTGCACTTGATTTATCTTTGTCCTTCATCGCTCTTCTTCCTCCAGTAAATATCTGCTGGCTTGGGTCTGATAATGCTGAAGGACAGTCTTGCCATATTGGACACTGAAAATCAAAAAAGACTAAAGCTAAGCTCAGCCGAGGATGAAACAAAACCAAACACTTCACATTGCTGAGTTTAGGTTGTGAAAACATAAAATTCAAGTAACTAAGTCTTAGAAAAAACAAATCTGTCCTTCAGTCAGAAAGAACATAAGGCACACATTGCTGAAATAAACTAGCCCACAATATTATAGGGTCTTCAGTTCAAAGAGGTAGCTTAATTATGATGCTGGATTTACTTTGGAGCTTAAGGAATGGTCTAGGAAGCTGGAGAGAAGTACTGGAAATGAGTGTACTAATAAGGAGCCTAGAAGCAGCTTTCTGTGCTAGTTAAATTGCAATCTATGTGGAGATCTGTTGGCAAGCCTATAAAATGAGCTTTTGCAGAAGTAATCACCACTTCAAAGTCTGGAGATACAGCCTAAGGAGGCAGAAGCATGTTGACTGTTAAATTTTCATTTCAAAGATTGTTTTGAAAGTTTACATTGTTGCTTCCTACCTGCTGAACTGAGGATAGTATAATGTCCTCCACACTAAAATAGATCTGGAGTTCAGCGTTTTAAGATTGTAAACAGGAAAGTCTTTTTTCTTTTTTTTTTGGCAACTGTGCCAAATATGCCAGCTAAGATAATGTTACTATTTAGAAACACTAATCTGTTCATGGATGTTGGGTTTAATTGTGAAGGTCAGTCTGTTTCCCAAAGGCTAAGGTGAAAGCATCCTGTTTTCTGCTCTGTATGTGCTGTTACTCAGTACTTTCCTGGCTTAAGACAGATTGATCTGGGCATTATATAATGTATATTTTTAGTGTCAATTATTTAGCAACCTATAGAGGTGTGCAGAACTTCCAAAAACTGTTACGAGCATCTGCATGGAATAAGGTGGTGAAACTTGACGATAGAGACACGGTCAGTGTGATGCAGTCGCACCCTCAGCACGTTTGCCCATGACACCCAGCTGGGTGTCGCGGTTGCCCAGCCCGAGGCAAGGGATGCCCTCCAGAGGGTCTTGGACAGGTGGGAGAGGTGGGCCTGTGCCTACCTCAGGAACTTCAACAAGGCCAAGTGCAAGGTCCTATGCCGAGGTTGGGGCAATCTCAAGTGTAAATACAGGCTGGGTGACACTGGATTGAGAGCAGCCCTGTAGAGAAGGGCTTGTAGATGCTGGTTGAAGCACCTAACATGAGCCGGCCATGTGTGCTGGCAGCCCAAAAAGCCAACAGTATCCTGGGCTGCATTAGATGATGTGTGGCCAGCAGGTCAAGGAAGGTGATTCTACTCCCTCTACTCTGCTCCTGTGAGACCCCACCTGCAGTACTGCATCCACTTAGGAGGCTCCAACATAAGGAGGACCTGGATCTGTTGGAAAGGGTCCAGAGGAGGCCCACAAAGATGATCAGAGGGCTGGAGCACCTCTCCTTTGAGGAGTTTTGATTTTTTGAGAGGTACATTTGGAAGCAAACAAAATAAAAGGCCAAACAAAATTGTGGAGTATGTTTTATTTGGCGGTATTTGAGCTGTAGTTCTTTCTGCTGTGCCAGTTAGCACAGTTATACAGGAACCTGAAGCTGCTGTGATTTTAATGGAAGAGAACTGTATTGACTGCAAGCCAATTGCCCAGTCTCTTTTAGCCACTGCTATCAGAATCTCTTACTTGAAGCCCTACCCAGGTGTAAGTGCATTTAATGTTGTTCTTAAGGAGTGCCTGCGTATAGGACACAATTGTTTTCTCGTTCAGGTAATTGGGTATCTCCAGGCCTATAGGTGGAATTTATTTGCATCATTTTTTTCTCCAAGCTTGCTCTTTGTCCACCTTTGGTGTTTTGCATTTGCAGTGCTGGAGAGCAAACACTGCTCAAGGAGGTATGTGGCTTCCCTTGACCCTGACGAGGAGTCGTGCTTCCCTGGTTGGTATTGATAGGACTCATCATAACCTTACTGGAAGTCGGAGTGACAGTAGTTTGTTTCCAGATAGATGCTTCTGTCTGAAGGGTGTAGGTCAGTGTGTGCTACTTTTGGCATACAGCATGACTTTCTAAAGCCAGTGCTTCTTATCCTTGTGCATTAGAATTTGATGTTTTCTGAAGTCCTCCAAAGTTGAAGAACTTACTAACATGAGCACAATTGCTTCAAGTTGCAGCTTGGTGCCCAGGGCTGTAAACATGAGAAGCAACTCAATATGATTTGTGAATTCTGTTCTGTTCTCTATAGCATTAAATTCACATGCAGCTGCTGTGATGGGAGTCCAACAACTCCCCTTACTGTTGTAGGCATTGCCTGAAGATAGATAGTTCCTATTCAACATTTTTCATAGGCATAAAGTTTCCAGTGAGTTTTCTAAGTGCTGAACAGTATGTATCAGTGGTAGTAGCAGACATCTGCGTGGTTTCTGACACAGTGAATTAATGTGCATCTTATTATGTTGCCTTTAATGGTGACAGTAAGTAGAGAACTGAAGTCTTTGCAACTTTTTCTTGAGTTACCGCAGGTGTTTGGGGGGTTGTGGGGGTTTTTTGTGTGGTTTTTTTTTTGTTTGTTTGTTTGGGGTTTTTTTTTGTAGGGGGGCAGGGGGTGTGTGTTGTGTGTTCATTGTTTTTTGTTTTGCTGTGGGTTTTTTTGCTGTTTTTTGCATTCTTTGAGGGTTTTTTGTGGGTGGTTTGGTTTTTTTCCACTTCTGTATCAAATTGAGGACAAGGTAGTAAGGCTTGAATCTCACTCTGCTGATTAAAAGCTCACTTCAGCATTCGTTCAAACCTCATGAGAATGGATATGTTAGCCCCAGAACCCCTTATCTAACCATGACCTGGTGCTACTAGCATTTACATGGGAAGTCTAGACAGAAGGGTTTGTTACAAATAGTGTGTAGGAATGCAAAAGGAGTTTCTGGTAGCCGTGCAAATGTGGTTCAACTAAAAAACTGGAGTGAAATGAGAGAGAAGTAACTTGAACTAGAGGAACCAGAAAGAGGATCCAGGGAAGAAGTTTAACTCAGTTCCAGTCTCTCATCATTGGCTTCTTCATGTTCCTCAACTCAGGTGGCTTCTGAGCAGTGTAACCTAAGAGTAAGCCCTAACTAACTGACTTGGAAACCTGCCTTGATGTAGAGTGTGAATGAGGATTTCAACATCTTTAAAAGCCATTTTCCAATGGTGAAAATCAAGAGAGAGTTCTGCCTCTAAGTGCTATAGATAGCAAATATTTTGGACATGGGATGCTTTTTTATTTCTACAGAATCATCATAGGATGGTTTCGGTTGGAAGGGACCTTAAAGATTTTCTATTTTCAACCCCCCTGCCATGGGCAGTGACAGCTTCCACTAGACCAGGTTGCTCAGAGCGCCACCCAACTTGAGGGGACACTTCCAGGTGAATGGGGCATTCCTGGCTTTTCTGGGCAACCCATTCCAGTACCTCACCATCATCCCCGTAAAGAATTTTTCTCCGAATATCTTCTCCAAATCTACTCTCTTTAATTTTGAAACACCCCTCATCCTATCACTGTACTTCCTGATAAAGAGCCCCTCCCCATCTTTCTTGTAGGCCACTTGTAAGTTCTGGAAGGCTGCAATAAGGTCATCTTTGGAGCCTTTTCTTCTTCAGGCTGAACACCCCAAACTCTCTGAGCTTGCATGCACAGGAGAGGTGTTCCGGCCTTCAAATCATCTTTGTGTGGCTCCTCTGGACCCACCTGAGCAGGTCCATGTCTTGTATTGCTGGGGGTCCTGGAGCTGGACACAGCATTCCAGGTGGGGTCTCCCAAGAGCAGAGCAAAAGGGGAAAATCACCTCCCTTAACCTGCTGGACACTCTTGGCTTGATGTAGCCCAGGATACTTTTGGCTTTTTGGGCTGCCAGCACACATTGCTGGCTCATATTAAGTACTTCATCAACCAGCACCCCTAAGTCCTACTCTGCAGGACTGCTCTCAATCCACTCGTCAGCTAGCCTGTACTTGTGCTGGGGATTGTCCCAGCCCATGTGCAAGGACCTTGGCTTGGCCTACAGAGCTTTATGTGATCTCACTGCATGCTGAGTGTTTATCAAGATGTCTTTTGCCAACACCTTTAGGGAAGCACCCCATTGTATTTTACTGTGGACTTGCTTGCTTCTTTGAAATGGGGGTGTGGGGGTGTGTGTAGGAGACCTTCTGTTCTGGATTAAAAAACAATTGTGTGCAAGTTTTGGTTATGCTGCTCACTCATCTAGAAAAAAAGGCATGTACTCTTTTAATTAGGTCGTGCAGTTCTAACTAGAGAACTGTTGTAGAAGAATCCCCAAAATATGTTAGGACAAAAGTGACAACATATTTAGCCAATCACATCTTACACATTTTTGTTGTCAAGATTTTATTTAAATAATTGTTTCTTTTTTCTTTCTTTCTTTTCCTCTATTAAAGTTCCAATAATAAATCATTTTGCTGAATAAAATGGCAAGGGAAAGCTATGCTTAAATTCACTAATTAGCGTTCACTCTCCAACTGTGATCTGAATTATTGTCTAAATAATGTGTATGTAACACCTATTTCAGGAGCTGGCAGGATTTCTCCTTTACTTTGTGAGTGTATCTATCAGTGCTTTTAGCAAAAGATTAATACATACAGTATCTGTCAATAGCTGTAAATTGTCTAATGATATGCTTTCCATCTCCACATGGGAAACAAAATGTTCTTTTGTCAACTGCAGATCTTAGGGGTTAGGTTTGTATGATAAACAGAACATTAGTCTAATTGTCAGTCTTGCTTGTGCTACAATGCCATAGAAAATGGATGTATTTTCAATATGACTGGGATTTGAAATATTTAACTAAGGAAGCCAAGCGTAGCCTTTTCATGATTATGTTGTAAGAGCCAGAGACAGAAGATTAGCAGCAGTGAGGTTGATGTTTAAATTAGAAGTTTAAGGGGCTGTGTGTACTGGATTGCTCCCCACTTCTGAGCAGCTGGTTCAAGTGCAGAAAGTATCCATTTCCCGCGTGTACTGGCTACACATTTAAAGCTGGGCATCCACAAGCTGTATTAATTACTACTTGGCAGAAATTTTTATGTCAGGGTTATTGGCAAGAAATGAGTAGTAAAATAAACCCTGGGAAACTTGGGACAAGCAAGGAACTCTCAGAAGCAGCAGTGTTCCTATGTGTATCACTTGTGAGCAGTACCCAGTAGCTCCCTCAGCTTCAGAGTTCACACCACAGGTAACCCAGTACTGCAGCTTAATCCTCTACTGGAAGCAGCATTCCTTGTAATACTTCTATGAGATGTAGTGTACAGATCTTTGAGGTTTAGACAGGAAAACAATGCAAATGCAATTTCTTGCTGTTGCTTCAAGGTATGCGGATAAGAGCAAGAGTTGAGAATTGATGTCTCTGTTTCCTTAGTGGGTGTAAAGGGGCGTTTCAAGCAGTTCCTTAGAAACCAAGGAATATGAGAAGACCCCCATGGAAATGCACATACCTCTCTGAATGCTCCCTGCTGTGCAGCCAGTTGCCCTGGGGAAACTCAGCTTCCAGTGGTCCAGCAACAGCTGCCTGGATCCTCTCTCCCAGGAAAGCAGAACGTGCACCAGTGCTGCTTTTTGGTGCTCTTAGGGTGATCTGAAATAAGGTAGTAGGACTTATCTGTGTGTCTTCCTGAAGCTCTGTGCAGGTCACTAGTGTCAGGGTGAGCCAGAGTCAAGTCCAAGAAGGGATGCCTTCCAGGTACAGCTGAAGCAAGGCCATTAATTATCTCAGGGTTCAGCATAGTCTAACCTATGAATTTCACATCCTGAAACACTAAAAAACCCCCAGTTTCATAATATGGGTGTTAAATTACTACTTTTCAAAGCTCTTCTCATGCTAATTATTTTTTTGCTGTGTGATTTCTAGCTGGCAAGTAAAGGGGAAAGAATATGATAATGAAGCAGTCTGATTTCTTTCACAGGAGCATCCAGGGATCAGTCTCACTTCTGTTAAAGAATAGTTTTGATATTTTTAATGTTTTGAATTTTTTTTCACCTCTTGGCTTACTGCACATCAGTCACTCTGAAATATCTGTCAGGCATATCACTTGTCTTGGACCTAGATGGCTTGAGAACTATGGAAATTATTTTTGTTTGGTTGGTTTGGTTTTGGTTCTGGGTTTTTTTTGGTGCTATAATGCTATTTCTAACACATTTGTCTTCGCTGTCAATTTGGAGTAATTTTCCCTCCCCTTTTGTAGGTGCTCAACCTGAGTTTGATGGTCAAAATTCTCTAACAGATGTCGTCAGTGTTTGTCCCATTTCCTCCCTAAGCAACTGCATCAGATGAACAAAAAAGGATTGATAATTGATTATTTGATTCCTGTTAGTGAAGATCAAAGTGGTCTCTTCCTGGCCTACCCTGGGCTTGTCTTACAACTGTGTTATTACAGAGTTGATTCAACCCTATAATCAGCTGAGCTTCACTGAGATGGAACCTTCTGCTTCACTGAGTATTTTTTTTGCTGCAGTGCAGCCAGGCTTCATCTAGCCTTGACAGCAGAGATTAAATGGTCACAGATTTTCTTTCCTGGGCCCATTGTTTGGTGTTTTTAGTTCTTCTAGACCTCATTTAAAAAACTCATTATTAAAAAAGAGGAGAAGGGGGGTGGGGATGTGCTGAGGGGTGGGGAAGAAAAAACTTCAAACAAACATACAGATAATTATGGTATGTTAAGTTCAGTATTTCTCAACAGGCAGTGTCCGTAGTATTTCTGGAGAATATGGTTTAATCCTTTGACTGAAGGCAAAGGTCTCCAATGTCTTATGAATTACACCCAATGTTGACCTCTTTCTTCAGCATAGGAAACAGTCTTTTTTTTGTCTTCACTTGAACCTTAATCTAACTAACTATAGAAGTGTAGTGCAGGCTGAAGAGTACACAATGTTGTGCATCTGTGTAGGAATATGATGAGAAAAATTGTGCTGTCAAGGTTATATTGGTAATTACTGTGGACATGTTATCAAGTCTTGATAATAAACTTACTTAGTTGTGACTGAATAGAAACTAATTTCAAATGGAATGGTAGTAGAGAATTTCTTGAGGTCTTCAAATAGTCCATATGTTCTAATGGATTTCATAAGCATAAATTCTTGAAAGTTGTGTTTGAAGTCTGTCTGGCCTTGGCAAAATGAAAGTCTAACCCTACTCTGCCTGTTTAAGCTAGAAGATCTCTGGGGAAGAGAATGTAAAACTCCCGGTGTGTGGTTTTGAGGCTGCTTGAAAATTGTCTTTCATACAAGCTGTAGCCTGGTCTCAAATGGCTGCTTTCTGACTAGGTAAAGAAACCCCAATACTCTAAAAGTTGGGTTTGGAGGTTTTATTGTGAAGTTGTAAAAAATCTGTTAGATTTCAGTTCAAGAAGGCTGTGCCAAGCCACTTAGGATTGTAGTACAAAGGATGAGGTGCTTAAAGGATAAGAGGCTGGGTCGTCACCAGACATTCAGAACTTGGCAGTAACAGAATTTTCTGGATAAAAATCTACTGCTGTTTCCCCATACCATGCTATTTGAAGAGTACTGAAGTAAGTGAATGAGGTTAGAAAATTTCTAATTAATAGTTTAAGTGACAAAATTTCTGACACAAAGTCAATGGGAGTTGATGTGAATTTGGGCTGAGGTTTTATAGGACTTTCTGTGTGACTTCTGCTGGTTTAGTCATACTGACTTAGAGGGAAATTATTTTCTCTTTATCCAACTTAGAAGTGCAGTTCTTATTTTTAAAAGACTTTTCTTGAGTCTTGACACTAATGAGGATTCTGCAGGTTGGAAGGGATCTGTGCAGAAGGAGAGTTTAGTGCTGCTCTTGGTGACATCAGCTGCTTTTGTGCAACAGTTCTTGTAATTGGAATTTTGGTGCATGAATCCAACTTTTGCCTACTGATTTCTTCAAAATAGCTATTTCATAAGGTAGTGGCTTGTGGGGAAAAAAAAAAATTAAGAGCTTTTTCAGAGAAGCCCAATTCTCCATCTGCTCTTCACCCCTCTGTCTCCAGATCCCACTAGTCTTTCATTTTCCAGGGAGAGTGTCTCAAAGAAATGTACATATGCTTCATTGTTCCAAGAATTGTATCTTGGAAACTTTAAAGAAACACTTTAATTGAACCTTGGAGAGGAGAAAAGCAAGGGAAAGAACTAAAAATGATTCTCTTTGCTTGCGTAAAACATTTTTTGCTGCTTTAATAGTCATCAGATGAAATAAATTAAATAATGTGGGCTTTAGTGAAAGACAGCTGATCTGTCTCCAAATACAGAACTCCTCCTTAATGACCTCAGAGCCTTTGTCAGTGTGGAAATACTTTGTTAATGTGGAATGAGTATTTAGTTATGAGATGATATTCAAGAGGAGCTGAAATGTTATACTTTGGTGCTTCCTTCTGCTTAATATGAGAGATCCATTTGGAGCTATTTTAATCTTGAAGGTTTTTGTCAGAAAACAAGTTAGAACATGCTCAATCTCTGAACAGTACCTACTGCTTCTTCACATGTGGTGTTCTCTGGTGGTACAGTCCCTTCTGAGAAGGGAAGAGAAATACATGCCCTGCTTTATAACTGAAGGAAACAGCTGGCTCTCTAGAACAAAACCGTAGTTCAGGACAGAAATTCCTTCAAGACAACACTCAATACTTGGTTAACCTCCTCTGTTTTGGGGCTCTTATAGTAGTCAAGAGGCTCACTCTGAAAATAATCCAGGTTCCACATCTGGCTTTCCTTTCTTAAAACTTCTCTCATTGGTTATGTGAGTGAGCTGCCCGCCATGAAAAAATTTCTGACTCATTTTTTATTTATTCAATTGAGTGCAAAGTGAAAAATCTATTTGCTGCTCTCCTTTAATGACTATACTACTGGAGTGCATAAGCAACTTACCCCCTGAGCTGAGGTCTGTTGTTACAGAAGATGCTTTCTGAATATTTTTTCTCCACCGAAAATGGATGCTATGTAAGCAAGTGCCTCTGGGCTGCTCCTTCTAGCTCTAAAACAAGATACAGACAAAGGAGCAAACGGCAATTTTGCAGTACCAGTAGTCAATTTTATGCAAAATTTCTATTATAAATTTAGGGCAGGAAGACCCTGTCTTGTGGACTGAGGAGGATTGCTGGATGCTTAGAATTGTTTGAACTCTGCTGCTGTGGAGTCAGAGTAGAAGAGCGAGCATTGGTCATTCTGTACATGAAAGTACAGAGCCTTTCCTACACTCATCATTCATCATTCACGCTCCCTGTGAGAAGTTTCTGTATCTCTGTGCTGTCAGTGAATTCACTTGTTCGTGTTTTGGGAGGAGCAGGAGAGGAAGGGAGGGAGTCAAAGCAATTTCATGTACATAGAAAACAACGGAAAGACTCCCATTAACTTCAGTGGATTTTGGATTTGGAACTTAAACTCTGCTATATAGTCTCTCCAATAAAAGACCTTCTGGTTTTCTACTTGAACATAAGCTCTTGAAAACTGGACTGAACTTCCCCCTAAAGGTGTTTGCAGTGTTGATGTATTACAGTTGCATTAAAGCAGCCATTTTTGGGTTTTTGATGCATTAACAGGCTATTAGTTGAATAAGATGGTATGTTTGGGTGGAAAAGAAATCCAGAGATGTGCTACAGTCGGTGCTTGCAATGGTAATGAGAATGACAGTTCATTAGGATTAGCAATGCAAAAAAGGTTCCAGTTAATGAACAATGAAAACATTTTGGCAGTTGCGGGGTTGATTATTGCAAGGCTGTTCATGCTGCTATAATTTAAGCATCTAATGTGACTGTCCATTATCAGCTCAGATTTTGAGAGGTTTATTATTCTATCAACACAGTATTTCTATGTTGAGAGCTGGCATGGAAGACAGGCAATTAAGTTACATTATATGTACTATCTATATATTGCATAGAGACTGTAAATGAAGCAGGAGCCAAGTTTCTTTAGGCCCAAATTTAAGTGTCTTATTCTAGTAGGTCTTCAGAGAGACTGCATGGGCACAACCAGATGACACTACTGAAATGGTCCTGTTTCGTTTAGTGACAAGCACTGCTCCAACCTGTCAACATCATCCCAAGGTCTGTCTGTAGAGGATGGGCATTTTGTGAGCAGCAGCTGCGCTCAAGGAGGCCTCTGAATAAATTTGCTGTTAGTGGGAAAACTCTGTAGATGGTAAGTCCAGATAACAAAATCAAAGTAGCATTTTACTGCTTCGGAAAATGCAGGTGTTGTGATGTCTCTGGGAAAACAATAGCTTTGCCCCTGACTTCAGTGGAAGCACAGTTGGTGCTGGTCTTCATAGCAAAGTTTTTCAGGAGAGTAGGGGATAATAAGAGTGATGGGGAAAATAGCTAACATGGGATGTCTTCTGCATGATAGTGGAAACCTCGGTTCAAGTCTTGCCCGGAGTCAAAGGCTTCAGAGTTTTTGCTTTTTTGGGCTTCTCATCCATTGAAAAAACTTGGTTTTAATCTGATGTGAAACCAAAAATACATCTGATTTCCCAGTCAGCTATAGTCAGAGCTGATTTCAAAGTGTTGGCAATTAGTGTTGGCAGTCTCTAGCACAGTAAAAATGAGCACAATTCAATGTTTTTTCTGTGGGACTGAAACATCTTAAATTTACAGTGGAGACTTACCTTGTCTTCTGTTTCCCACTCTGACTTTTAAAAATTATTTCCTTCCTTCCATCTGAATTGCATGTCTTCTCTGTAACAGTGCTGAGAACCAGCAGCCCCACGTGCCCACCTCCCCTCCGCAGCAGATGGTGCGAGTAACCTGGCCCCATTTCTCCACTCAGTGACTACCAAAAGAGGCTGCCAGGTTGTTGGCTGCTCTCAATACCTTGTGGTGGTTACAATTTAGCTGTAGAGAATGATGCTCCCTGACAATTAAGTAGCACAGTTGGTATTAAGCAAATGTGAATATTATTGTCTAGAAAATGGTGCAGGGATCTAATCAGTGTGGTTTTCTTATTGCTGTGCAATTGTCTGTGAAAACAGCAGCTCAACCTGATGCTTTGGTAAACCGTGCGCGTTATTCCACTGGGTAGTTAATTCCAGGAGCTACTTTCCTTTTGATGTGGAGGGGTTTGCTCCGTTCCCTGACTTCTTCTCTTGCCATCCTGATTGCTCTGCAAGTGATTATTTTATCATCACATTTTGGGTTAAAGTTGGCTGAAACTTCAAAACTAAGTTTTACTGGCAGTGGTGTCACTAGGTGCCAGTCACGTTCATGTGACTTCTTCTGTTCTGCTATTAACTGAAGAGTTTGTGCTGGGCTGGGTCCCTTCTCACACGGACATTGATGGAAATTTTAAACACTTAACTTTTTACTGGGTTTTAATCATTCTTGCAAACTATTGCATACAAAGAAAAAGATGCTGCCAGACTGAGTTCATTAGGGTCTGTGAAAGTAACAAGTTTTCAAATGAATACATCTTGAAACTCTTTTACTGTTCAGACTGAAGTAACCTCCTGGAGTTTTCTTTGGGTCAAGGCCTTTGCACAAATTACTGTACTGATGTAGACGGTGACATCAGTCTGTAGTAGTGACTTGCAACCACTAAGATGCACCAGCTTAAAGAGGCTGCAGGTCCTACACCACCTGTCTGCCTGCTACAAAGGCCTCAAAAAGGGATTTTTCCTTCTCTTATGTGGACCATTCTTTTCTTCCTTGTTACAGATGAACTGCAGAAAAAGCCAATGTGGAGCCAGGACATTTGGCTTTAGCTTTGGGTGGTGATAAGAGGGGGATAAAGAGTGGTATGGACAGACTGGTTTAGCCTTGTTTCTTCCATGATGGGGAGTAGATGCAGTAGTTGAGATGCAAAGAGAGGGAAGGAATTGAGGTGCATAAGTGAGATTACAGATAGGAAGGAGAACACAAAAGCCCATATAAAACAGGCTGAAAACTGTTGATGCATAGCCCTGAGAAAGAGACGCGGTGAAAGCTTCTCTCCATTGGAAAAGCTAGGATGATTAGCCAGTTTTTCTGATCAAACTCCCAGTTCAGCACTTATCTGCTAGGTAGTGCTGCTTACCAGTTGCACGTTGTTGTTCTAACATTTCAGTCATTCAGCAGTTGAAGCTGTAAATACAGTGAGCTTCAGAGTGCAGCCAAGCCATGACTTCTGGCCTGGTCAAACCCTGGATTGACTTCTCCTTTCGTTTGAAGATCCGGTACAACTCGGGGAGACTTGTGTATGTCATTGCCATAACAGACACTTCCGCAGCCTTAGACTTGCGGGCTGCACTGCTGCTTCTGTTGATGTATGGGTTTGGCTTACAACTCTTGTGTATGCTGTAGCTGTCAGCTTTGGATAACAACTTTTGATGTCACATCAACAGTTGGTTCAGTGTTCAATGCAGAGGGCTTGTACTGTGTGTGTGTATGTAGTGATAGAGGCCTGGAGCCGAACATCTCCGGCCTATTCCACAAGGGCTGTGAAATAATTTTCCCTCCTGTATTGGAGATGAGGTCACCAGGGTTAGAGGAAGCCGTGGGAATAAGAGCCCTGCTATGAGGGTGACCGTGCAGCAGGTGGGGTTTTTTGTTAGTATTTGGAGTTGACTTAACTCTCTCCAGACCTGCTTCTGAACTGATACGCTGTTTCTACCCAAAAGTCTAGCATCATAACTTCTTCTGACCTTTGTTGTTGCTATTGTTGTTTTAGACTACTGTTATGTAGCTTTGAAAATGAAGAGTCTGTTAGATACCCGAATGTCCATTGACGTCTAGAAAATTTGTTCCCAGAGATCTATATGGAGTGTTCTGCATGGGCAAACTGTTAAGAAGCCACTTAACTGAATTCTTTCAGGGTGATACCCAACTTGTGCTCACCCCCAACAAACTTTCAGCACTCCCCGTTCTGTAGGAAACCATATGTAATAGTTTTCTTTGACAGACTTGTGTAGTCATGCTGGATGTTGCAAACTTAGAGCTGCAAGGATGCTACTGTAGTTCATCTGTGCTGTGGTTGTCATTCAAATTGTTGTATCAGATTTGTGTTTTGCTGCCAAAAGCAAATGCGTTTAGATAAGGATGGTCATTAAGTCAAACAATGGCATGTTGTAGATATGCTAATTAATATCTAATAGCTATTTGCTTCTGCACTTAATTTCATTAAAGAATCTTAGCTGTTTGAATGTGTTTAATCAAGTCACACCTCCATTTCTTTTGCAAATTGTGCTGGGGATAATAGTCAAAATACCAAGCAAATTTTCTACTATGGAATATGCTGAAATTTAATGATAATATAACTACTATTCTATTGAAACTAATTTAGAAGCTTATTGCAGACACTTCATTTAATGTGTTAGCAAAATAAATTGTACATAATGGTAAACAGCAGCCTTGCAGTGTGGGTTACTGAATTAACAATGGGATGCAGGAAGATGTAAGGAGTTAAAAGGATGAAAGTGCACTTGAAAGCATTTCAAATTAAATGGTGCTTGATAACCATATTGTTTGGTGAGATGTCCTTTCTTGAGCCAGTTCTTGTAGGTTTGCTTTCCTGTGTGGCTTGATTGTTTTTGGTTTGTTTTTTTTCAGGTTTTTTTTTCTTTTTATTGGTGTTTTCTTTCTTTTCCCTTGGTTTTATGACAATTGCTACAAAGGCAACCAGTAAGCTAAAAGCATTGGTCATACTGCTGCAGTCATGCACTAAATAGATGTTAAATAAGCATGTAACTGCTTATTTAGGCAGTAATCTGCCTTTTGCTTTCACTCTCTGAATTTCCTAGTTATGAACAAATCGTTCAGCCACGTAAACATGGGGTTACTCTAATGTTTAATGTGACTGTAATGTCCATAAACTGGAAAACAGAAGGCTCAGCCTCAACATGAGGAAATATTTCCCCTCTGTGAGTGTGACAGAGCCCTGGAACAGGATGCCTAGAGAGATGCTGGAATCTCTGTCTCTGGAGACTTTCAAAAGTGGCCTGGACTTGTTCCTGTATGGAATTTCCCAGACCATTTTTTGTTCTGTTCATTAGAGCTTGCTCAGCCTGTCCCCACAAGCACAGTCCACACTTCCTGAGCACCTGCAGCAGCCAGGGTTGAACAAGCAGTTTCAGCACAGATAAACAGTTTGCTGCTTTTAATTTAGTTGTGCTTGCTCTGCCTGGAACAAGGCAGGTACATTTACCTACTTTACACAAGAGTTTTTGCTGAACACTTTCTGCTGCACCTAATGGTGTGCCTTGGGTAAATGTCTGTCTGTCTTGTTCATGTTTCTGACAGGACTGACTTGCACCATACTACAAGAGAGGCTCCAAAAAGGGCTCCTTTTAGCTCGTGCAGCTCCTGTAGAGCTTAGTGATTTTGCAGATACCATCACAGCTACATGGGGCTGGAGACGACTGATAAGAGAGAATAAATAAACCTACTTTAGGAATCATCTGATGCCCTTTCAGAACTGGGACGGAGATGGCAGGACCTCATCTCTCAGGGTGGATGGTGCTGCAGTTTCAGAGCTGGGAGACAGGCCTGCTTCTGGTCTTTTTTTCTTTGAGTTTTTAAATTTATTTGCTCTCTTTGTGCCTCTTGAGAAGTGCAGTGAAATTTGTCTAAAGTCACCCACGTTGAATGTGAGTTTTTGTCCCCATCTTGTGTCTCAAAAGTTTAGATGGTGCACAAATGAGTGAAATTACAGTTACATCATTTGTTGCCAATCCTAGACTCATGCTTCTGTAGCCAGAGCCTATATACGAGCTCCTGTTTACATAGGAGGAGCCCATGCTATATAAATACTTAAGTGCCTTGGGCTACAATCCAGCTCCTGTTAAATTAATTCTTTTGAAACAGAGGAGGCAGCTTAATGTCCTAAATCTACCCCTGGTGTAGTACAAACTGGGAATAAACTTCATGAAGGGAAGAAATCCTTTAGAAGTGTTTACTCCCAGAGGTGCTGCTGAGGACCAGGGGCAGGGGAGCAGCCTGGCTGACAGAAGGGGACAGTGAGCTGCCGAGTCCGATGGCTGCTGTAGACAGCGGAGCAGCTTTCGAGGTGCAAAGGCAGCCCAAGTTAGGGACCAGGTTGAGATGTGTCTGAGCGTGTTGCAATAGAGTGGGATGTTGTCCCCAGAGAAGCACTGGAAGCACCACACCTATGCCGTGGGGACATGACAGCTACTCTGCAGAAAGCTGCTGCCACAGTAGCTTTCAGTGAGTTAGTTTTTTCTCCCAGATGGCTTACCAAGTTGTTCTGCTATCCTGGGTGATTCCCTTAATATCTGCTGTGACAGAACTATGCATTTGCAAACTGTTTGGCAGAAGGTGACATTTGACTCTCTCTCAAAGCTTTGCACAGCTCTGACAGGAGCAGAATATAGGCCCTCCCAATTTTTTCTTGTCTAAAAAAGAATAACAACTCTGCAGCTCCTGACAGACACGTTGTACAAGGAGGCACTGTTTTTAGAGTTCCTTTCTAAAATTGTACTCGTGCTCAGATTTCCTGAACCAGCATTTAAATGCCTAGTGCTATTCTAGAAAAGCCTTCTATCAGCACAGCATTCTGCTGACCATTCAGAACACCCCATGTATCCTAACAACACATCAGGACTCTCTATCTCAAGTCAGAGCACAGGGGTAACTATATGATAACAAGCAACTAAGCTCAAGTTTACTTGGTTCCGTGGGGCACAGGGAGGAGGAGTAATGCATACAGATGCATGCTTAGATCATATCCTGCCTTGGAACCTTGATGATTTTTATAGACCAGGCCAAGATACACACTTTTAAAATAGATGTCACACAGTACAACAAACCTGGCCAGTGTCAGATGGGAATTGTGTGACAGTACTGGAAAATACAGTCTCTTACAGCATGCTGTCTCACAAACAAACCTATTCTCTATGTTTTCATAACATCTTGTTTGGTTGGTTGGTATTTTGTGGTTTTTTTATTTGGTTGGGTTTTTTGGTTGTTTTTTGGGTTGTTTTTTTTTTCCCCTTTAGTAGAAAGCCCAGTTGCTTTGTTGGATTTGGAGCATGCAGGTAGCTGTCCCGAGAACCAGTGTTCTGGGCAGATTTGCATAAGCAGGTATCTGCTCGGTCTGCCTTGTTTTGAGCCAGGGAAACAGGTGGAGAGGGGGAAGCCTGGGTGTGTAAATGTGGCTGTGCACAACTGCTGTCCTCGGGTCAGAAGAGCTTCTGCTATAGAGGGTTGTTTGGCACTGCCTGTTAGCAAGATTTCCCACTTTTACTCCTAGTCTTGAAATAAACCTCTCTGATCTGATTCACTTGAGCTCATTAGTTAGGTTTTGGGTTGGTTGGTTTGTTTTCTTTCATTTACCTATTTGTGGCAGTCGCCTTAAGTTTGGTGTTCTTCCAACCACTCTTTACACAAGGGTGCTGTGAGGGCTGGGTGAGTGTTTAAAAGGGCTATGAATGTCATGATATATTGAACAATATGTGGAGTGTTTCTTCTTGTTGTGCTGGAGCTTTTGTAATGATCTTGTAGGTCTAATTTTGGGGAGCAGCTGCATCTGCTTGTGTGCTGGTACCTTTACAGGGGTGGTGCAGAGATTGAGAAGTGTAGTGTCCTTTGGCATTTCTGTGCCACTGGGCTTCTTTCTGCAACAGGAATGTAACCTGGAAGGTTTGTACTTCCCAGCCATCCTCTTGACTGATCTGAATTTACTTATTTTCATTTATATTGGGTTATAATTCTGCACCACCAATAATGTTTTCTTTTTAGGGATGCCAGGGTCAGGTATTGAAAATAACAGACAAAATACAGAAGCCCTTAACTTTTCAGGGCACATCAAGGTGGAGGAACATTGTGGTCGAAGAAGCTGTACTGGAAGCAGAGACCGTGGAGTGCTTTCAGCCAGGGTTCTCTAAGGGCATTCAGAAGCTGGTTTTGACAACTGCAGTTCAGGAGGCTTTGTTAGTTCTTTTTGGTTTGTGGGGTTTTTTTGCTTTTTCTTTTTTGTTAGGGCTTTTTGTTTGTTTTGGGTTTTTTTACCACACTGTTTGTGGTGAAATTCAAGTCTGCTAATTGTGTTTGCAGTAGCTGCTGTATTGTGGGAAGGGGAGTACTGCTGAGACATCAGTGTGTATAATAAAATTTTTGCACAATCAGTGATAGATCTGGATTTTTATTGATGAGGTTGGGTTTTTTATTTGCATTTGGACATATTTGAAAGTTCCTCAGAATGCTGTGTTTAGGAGGTAACATCCCCACTCCTGTTGATTCTTTTATTAATTGTGCAAATAGCTTAGTATAACTGTATAGCAGTGTAAAATACTCTTCATAAACATGTACTCAGTTTAAAAGGATGCAGCTGTACTTTACCCACTCTGCAGAGTATTGCTGTACCTTAAAAGGAGCCCAGTTGGTTTCACAGGAGCTGCTAATAGATTCATACTTACTGCATGGAAAGCGGCATTCATCTTTGAAATTAATTCAGCTTTGATTATGATCTTAATGTATTTCTAACAGGGAAAAAAAAAGAGAGAGAATTGGCTAGCATAAGTGTTCAACAAAACAGCCAATTTACCTTTATCTTCCACTGTCTGTATTAGAAGCAAGTTTCAATTTGTAATTGTCTCACTGAAAAATCTGACTCTTCATTTAAAGAAATGTGATGTGTGGAGACAGAGATCAAGTAACCATTGTCTGCTCAAAATCGTATTGCCTTCTGGAGCAGCCTGCTGCTCTCCACCCTGTGAACAGACAGAACAGGCACTGAACTTCATTCTTCAGGGTTGATGCTTAGAGTTATGCTGTATTAATTACCTCTGTCAGAGAACATGTGATGGAAAACAATGTTTGCACTGAACAGATTATGAGAATACAGGGTGAAAAGGAATATACTAAAAAGTATAGCCTTTTGAAAGTACCTGGTCCAGGTTTATAACTTGATTTGGTTACTAACAGGTCACTTAGACTGTGGTTGCTCCAGGAATTGAGCCAAGTTTCCAGCATATAAGAATTGAGCCTTAACTGAACTCCACATAATGCCTCTATTCACAAAGTTGTCCTTTTAAGGTGACACTGTGTTATATACCAGTGGATAGCATTGCAAACCTTGGCAAGAGCTTGTGGACTTTACATGTGGCTGACATACATCTGTTTCATTTCTGGAATACCTGTTCAGGAACAAAATCAGCCAGCAGATAATGGGACCAAGAGGAATGGACTAGGAAATTCTGTATCTGATATATGCTTTAGAGAGAGAGCATAAAACCTACTCACCAGACATTGACCTGTTTACCACACTGTATGAGTAGTAGATTTTGCACTGCTCAATTCCATTATAAATGTTATGAGTCCAAACTGAATTGAGATGTACTGATACTGGCCCAGGGAGAGAATTGTTCATTCATTCTCTGTAACTCCTTGTTATAGTGTGCGAGAAGCTTTATTCCCAATTGCAACTAATAAAGTACAGTGCAGTCTGAAAAAATAGCCTGGTGGAGACCACATGAGGTTGTGATTGGCAATGACAGTGTCAAACAGAAGCATCCAGTGATGTTGCTAGAGTTCACCTTTGCCCAGTGTGACATACTTGACTGCAGAATCAGTCAGGAATTTAGCAAAGCAGTGTGTATGACTCCTCTGCGGACTACAGTGCAACCAGCAATCTTCCTGGAAGCTGAGAAATCTATCGGGATTTTCCATGGTTCCCGTTTTATCATCCTATAGAGTTTTTCCTTAGTTGCAAAGGACTTCTTTTATATAGGAGTCCTTTACAGTTCATTAGGTGGTTAAGATTAAATTATGTAATGTCTAATGTTTAAAAACTGAATGAGATTCAGGAGGGGTGCTGAGAGCGGGAGGTGACACTTTTGGTATGAACTCAATAAGGAGCTTTAATTAAATTAGTAAAGACAACACAATATTGAATTAGACTATGAAACTTATTGCCAGAGGGAGCTGGGAGCTCTGGAGAGCAGCCTTGATGTGGATTACAGAATATGTCCAATATTGTGGTGTTAATTTTTTTTTAGGATGGCTATTGAGCTCCATACGTGGAATTTTAATAGGTGCATGTGAATCAGTAGACATATGTGGAAAAAGCCAAGGATTCCTTGTGTTACAGTTGAAAAGTTTTATATTTTCCTTGGAAGATTCCGGTAGGGGTCTGTGAGACCTTTAGGTCTAGTCTAGTTGGATAGTGCTGTATTTAACAGACATGTTATATTACATACTTGTCCTGTAAAAAACTCTTGATCTTGAAAATCTTAAGACTTTTGCCATTTTGCCTGAATTTTATTTTATTTTTTCAACTTTATTGACCAACTGCCAATCTGCTGAAGTTTCACGAGTGTCACAGGGCAGTGAACATTAAGAGTAATTTTTCAAATATCTCTAAGTAGCAGTTTAGGGATCGGAGGAGTCTGTGTAAGCCAGGAGTTTGTTCCAATTTCCTGTTAGATTGAATGGCATAATTTTTTTTTTTATTTTTTTTTTCCCTTGTAAAAATATTGCTGCACTTAAAAGCTAGGAGAAATTTGGATCAGCTTTAGCAATCGCTTTAATGGTTTGTACTGACAGTCTGTATTTTTTCCAGGAGCAAAATAATAAGAAGTGTTCCTAGGAGTGATACTTGTTTGCTGAACTGTTGTCACGAGCAGTGGCTAGTACTTGTAGTTTGGTTTTCTGAAATGGAAAAAAAAATTAATTCCCTTCTGCTTACTCATGTTTTTTGAAGGTATAAGTTTCTGAGAAGCACTGGGATCAATAGAGGATACTTGGAAAAAATCATTTGTAGGGGCCATGTGTGAAAACTTTTGCAGGAAATCACTAAAAACCAATTAAGACAGAAAATGTTTTACTTCATGTTAGTGAAGCTCCCTTTATCTGGTGTTTGTGGTAATAGCAACAATGGAGCTAGGATGTTAGAATAATGAGAAGCCAAATATTGTAGCAAGTTTGAGTTTGGCAGTTAGGTTTGTTCTGTAGTACAGCTCTAATCCAAACACATTTTGGATGCGTTTTAATGGATCGGGTTTTGCAGGTCATCTTTCAAGGCCTTGACTTTCATTTAGGTTTCAAAACAGCACAGCACGATTTTCAGCTCTGCTTTTACAACTGAACAGTGTGCTCACAGTGGAGTATGTCAGGTGAAAATCTGCTTTTTAGGTGCCTAAGTGAGTTTAAAATCAACAAAAGGCTGAGTTGTGTGGTAAATAGCACCGCCCCAGCTGAGAATGGTGTGGAAAACTTGAGTCCTCTCTAGGATTCTCTGTAGTGAAACAGGCTAAAACCAGATAGCTTGTTACAACCTTTGCATGGAAGTTGTGTCTTCAGCTTCTCTTCCCTTTTAGCTACCTGTACGTTGCTCTGAAAACACTCATTTTGGGACCAGTTACCAAGCAGCAACTGTCACCTCCTTTGGTACTGCAAAAACTCATCCTGAGCTGTTTCACTATTTGCTCTTCGTACCAACCTTCTTCACTGCTGACACGTGCTGTGCTTGTTTGGAACTCGCCTGGTTCAGGACTACGTAGCTGTGCCTGGGTGTTCAAACCAAGTGTGTGCCGTATGTGGGTCCACTGCAGTAGGGCTTCTCTGTCTCAGACCTTCACTGAGACCAGCCTGGCTCACAGGCACCCACTGGGGAATATGTCAAAGCCGCATAAATATCTCCAGTTATGTCTCCTGTATCAGTGTCATCCCCTCATAATTTCTCCTGCACGTTCCCCATAGAACAATGATTGATTTCTGGAGATCTCATTCAGCATTTATGTGGAGTCCTTTGAGAGGCTCCAGGTGTGGTTTGCCCTAAAGCTGGCAACTTGGGGTTCTCAGGTTCCCTGCCCTGAGCAGAGAGGACTGTTAGCCCAAAGTTTGCCTGTATTGCAAACCTGAAATTTCATCTTCCTTCCCCCCCTTCCAATCACCTGCTGAGCCCGGGGACACAGCAGCCACCAAGTCAGTGGAGATTCCCTTTGGGGAACAGCTTGCCCAGTCCGTATTGTTAAAACTTAATGAGTTCATGAGACTGACTCTGCTGCAATAATTTCTTAGTGATGTATAACAAGTAGCTGTTCTTACAGACTTATAAAATGTTCCAGAGCTCCATTAATTTGCCCTTCATTAGCTATGTAATTTTGCTAATGACCCAAGATACCTAGAGACATTGTCCTGTGAGAGTTATGAGTTTGAGAGAGAGTCCGTACGGAAGAGTTGCGCACGCATAGATCTCTCCCATCTTCCTACCAGAAATTCGTTCTGCCCTGCTGCATCTAATTGTAGTTTTTACTTCTGTGCTGGAGTGGAGTCATCTTCTATTGATAAATGAATAATTATTTCATATATGAAATTACACATTTAATGGAAGTTTCAAGCGTTAGTGTTAAATGATTAAATTTGTTAATTATGTAATATTGCTGGGCATAATGATGCATTTAACCATTAACACTTTTCCACTGCATTGCCTTTTAAATTCTCATGTAGTGTATTATACATTCTTCTTGTCTTTTCATTAACCATTAATAATTGTGAAAAATACAGGTTAGGGTCTGGAAAGGGAAGTATGCCCACTGTGGTAACAGGAACAAAAATCATGTGTCTCAGTGATTTCCCCCAGTTGGTGTGGCAGTGTCTGAGCAGTATATGGTGCCTGAAATATTTTGAGAAGTGAACTTGTTAAGATTCACTATACAATCTCTCCATAGCTTTTTTATTTTCACAGTATAAAATAACAGAGGAAATTGAAAAACAAGTGATGTGAGGAACAATATGGACTGTAGTTCCTGCTTTAGTCTGAACAGCTTTGTGTCCATCAGCCCTGGAGATTCGTACATCATTTTTCTCGCTTCCTTTCTGTGACCCTAGCATGAGGAGAACCCATGTGAGACCTGGGCTCTGCTGTACTTGACAGCATGGAGCTACCTTAATTTGCCTGGAAGCAAAGGATTTTGCCTCCCTAATTAACAGAGAGGGTGTGATGCAGAAAAGAAGTCTGTGGCCTGTGCCATTGGACTGGCATTTGTAGAGGTATGACCAGGGTGACTCCAGCTGACTTGGCCACTGTTGCTACACAGGAGCATGACTGTCTTCTCAGCTTCTCTGGAGTGAATAGCAACAACTGGACCACAATTAGAATATAGAGTTACTGAGGCTGGAAAAGACCTCTGAGATCATCAAGTCCAGCCTATGACCCAACACCGCCATATTGGCCAGACCGTGGCACTAAGTGCCACATCCAGCCTTTCTTTAAACACACCCAGGGATGGTGACTCCACCTCCCTGGACAGTCCATTCCAATGTCTGATCACCCTCTCTGTCAGGAAGTGCTTTCTGATATCCAACTGAAACCTTCCCTGGTGCAGATTCAGGCCATGCCCTCTTGTCCTGTCACTAGTTGCCTGGGAGAAGAGCCTGATCCCCACCTGAGTACAGCCTCCCTTCAGGTGCGTTGGTACCGAAATTCATCCCAGGGTGCAGCCTTGCCTGGGCCCAGCCGCTCCTCTCGAAGTGGAGAGGGTAGATGTGACTGGGGAAGTGCAAGCAGTAGGCAGCAGAACTGGAGATAAATGCTGAATTTATGTCCCACAACGATACCTCATTAAGCTATGCTTTCAGTTTTTCCCTTGTCTGTAGCTTATACCTGTAAGAAGCTGACTGACTGGCCTCTGTATTTTGGGTACAAGATGAGGGTTTCTAGAAGGGTTATCTCCTACTTATACTGAAATAAATCGCCTTTCAGAGATCAAGCAGATCAGGCAACATCATATCACTGTTACACCAAAGTTGAAACAATCCCTAGAAAAGCCTGAAAAGCCTCAGAAACGGACTTAAACATTATCTTTGAAAGCAAAGTCATTTTGCTTCAAGATTGTCATCACAATTTAGATGCTGTACGTTGTACTAGGATAAAGAGGGAATTTGGCAGATGAGCTTTTGCCTCTGGAGCCCCTAGATGACTGGAACAGGCTTCCTTTTCAGCTTAAATCAGCAAACAGCATAATCTCCTTTAAGCCTGGGGTTTAAATGGCTGTTTGAAGGAGAATTGTGCAAAATCTATTTCCAGTAATATGGTTACTGGAGCTAAAGAGTATGTGTTGTTTTCATGAGATTTTGGGTGGCCCTGTAGTGTGCATTAAATTATTGTAAGAATTGTGCAGTTAATGGGTTTTGCTTAATATTCAGACATACGAGCCAGTGGCTCTTTGGTAAAACTGAAAGCAGCCTTTTGGTTCTTGGGTGCTTCTTTAAATACGGTAAACAGAGTGGCTGTCAATACCCTGAAGGGTCCCTTAGGCTGGCTGTAAGAAAGGTAGTTGTGTTAGTTGTGTCCATCAAGAGTCACAGTTGAAATTTCCTCTTCTGACATGTCTGATACCAGTGGGAGAGTCATTGATCTCACTAAGTCAACAGCAGCAACCTTTCCTCCATCAGCAAATCGAGGGTAAACCACCACAGCCTGCAAGGGAAGCTGTGTGTTGGAGGGAAGAGGGAATGGGCTGTGTGTGTTCTGACCCGATGGGGGCTAACAGCCCTGCCGTGTGTCTGCTCTCTTCTCGTGATACCCAGAATGCTGCTGCCACTCGCACTCTGGTGCCTCTTCTTGGTGGCAAATACAAGGCAGCCGTGGGTTTTACCTGCATAAATGAGAGCTTAAAGTGTCTGTAAAAGAGGAAGCACTTAACTTAGGAGTTGTCAGAAGTGGTATCTATGCTGACAGCAAAGAAGAGGTTGCCCAAGAATTTTCCTTAGTTTTGTGCCTTGTTTGAAGAGCTGTCGGCCAACTGTGCTGCTGCCTGGCTGGGGCAAATTGTTCATTTTGCACTTGGGTGACTCCAGCGTTTGCTGTCTGGGGGACTGCAGCAAGCACAGGGAAATGAATGCTAACGGGGTACGACTGCCTGATGGTTCAGAGCAGGCTGCCCTGGTGCTGGCTGAGCCAACAGCAGGGGCTGCACTGACTGTCTGGGTGCGACTGCGCTGCTCCATCAGGCATCTCACCTTGCTTGATGCTAGCTGTAACATTGGTACCTCAGATGCCATCGCTGTGTCCTTACTGGTGATTTTGAGTATATATTCCTGTCCATTGTGCCTGGTGGAGATTAAAGTCCTGGCTTCTGTGAAATAAAGGCCAGAGTGTGTTGCATTTCCATCCTTCCTGGGTTGCCAGTCTGTGATCCAGCTCAGTGGAAGCAGAGTCCTTTTGCTCTTGACCCTTCTCCACTTTTTTGGGTGTAGTATTCCTGAAAAAAATAACATATTTGTGGGCTTCAGTGTTCTGGTTATCTTGATGAAAGGTTAACTATGTGTGAATATTTATTAGGAGTACTACTAGCAAAGACCTTTCCTGCAAAACTGCCAGCAACACTAAAATATCTGAGCTTAAGTACAGGTTTCTGCACATAAAACTGTACGTATTCTTCACTTCTGCTACAGCAACGGACAGTAGTTCTGCCAAGAAATAAACCCTGAAAGCACATTCTTGATAGACTTCCACATCTTTATTGATTTTGTTTTCAATGGGAGGGAGTATTTGTGGCCTGTTGTTCTTTCCTACCTTCCTCCATAACAAGGTTGAAGGAGAAAGCTGGAACTACTTTTCTTAGTTCTCTAAGGGAAGGTGTAGCAGTTACTGTTACAATAATTATCCACGTGATAATTAGCAACAGGAGAAGGTGAGTTTATTTGAAAACCCATGTGAATTCATGCACACTCTCTGAAGTTCCCAGGTGCATGTGTCCAAGTGGGCAGGCCAGCAGCCAGGCACCAAGGCCTATCTCCCACGTGGCCTGGACATGATTCCTGGAGACAAAGCAGAGGACAAGGTGTTCTGGCTATCTAGTCCTTGTTTTGTATCCTGCATCCTTCCAAGCTTGGCTGAGTATGTGCTGGTTTTGAATGTGGCTGTTTTATACTCTTTAGGAGCTTACAGTGATTGTGATCCTTTGTTTATTGTCTCACTTAGCCATCATTAGGATTTACTTCTAGCTGGGTGTTGTTTTGGCTCTTCCCTGTTGTGTCTCTTCCCATGACCTTCTCTTAGTGGGTTTAGTCTTGATTTCAGTATCGTTTATTTTTCTCATCAGGTAGTCCCTGAGAAATTGACTGTAGATTTGTTGGATCATGACCTGCTGACAGCATCTGCCACCCTTATATTCTTCTTCTGTCCTTCCTTCTGGTGCTTCCACACCCTAGCCTTCCTATCCAGTCCCAATTCATACTGCTCTCAAGCTATTGATTATGTGTCTCTAGCAAGTGACCATATTAGTTCATTCTGTGCTGTTGCCCAGTGCTGGACTCTGCTGTGGAGATGGCTGCGTTCCTTTGCAGTCTGTTGTAAATATGGCAAGTTGCATAAGCACTTTATTTATCATTTCATAATTTAAATATTTGTGAATTGCTGACACTGCACAGATAATATCTGTAGATTTTAACAACTGATCACGTATGGTTATGGTAATCTGGGGAAAATGCAAATGAGCTACAAAAACTGCTTTATCTATAAATAAAACCATTTAGCTTCAAAGCAGTATTGCCATGGAAATTCTTCACTGATAAAGTGTGTGAGTGAGGATTTTCTCATTTAGATTTCCTGAGCCCTTTTATTTTATGCTGACAAGATGCCAGAGGAAAAAAGCTATAAACTCAATATTGCATATTTAAAAGGTGGTATTTTATTTCATCATCTTAATTCCAAATCTTTCAATTTACAGTATACAGACATGGATTGCAGTTTATAACAAATGAGGAAAAAGGGTTAGGAAACATTATTGTTGACAAAGACTAGCTGAATCCAGTACTCATTGAAAACTTTTGACTTTGTTTCCGGTTGGCTTCACTCCTATATTTGTAAATATTCTTCTAATCAGTATTTCTGAAAGGCATTTATAAAACTGTCTCTGAACAACACACATGATGAAAAGCCCCTAAGGGAGGATATCGGAGAGAAACCGTGCTTAGCTGATCCATGAGAGTCAAATCACCATGAGTGCAAGATTGTGTGTGCCAGTCTTGCTAGTACTTGTTTATTTGGGGTCTGTGGGCAGAACTGAGCTCTGTGCTGCATCAGCCTCACTAGTGTCCTGAGTCTTCCATGTGCTGTGCCTAGTAATCCTTAGTGAACAGAATTAGTAATTATCACTTCATTTTTTTGCATTTTTGAAACAATAATTCTGCAGATATTGCTGTATTTGTGTGATAACTGTTCACTCAACAGCACTGACTTAGTCTAGATCAAGTATGGGCAGATTAGATTGCTGTAGGATTATTCAAAGCAGTTGATAGTGATTTTTCTGTCCAAGTATGTGTTAAATCCTGTTGTGCTGGGCTGCATACCAAGCTGGCATAAAGCTACTGTTCCATTATTTTCCTTTTTGTTGTGTGAACTGGCAGGATAGAACAATAAGAATTCAGTGCTTTGCATCTGTGATTCCAGTGCTTTTTGATTTCATAGTGGGTATCTGTAACTGCTTTTACCCTCTCCTAGAATGACAATTTGATAATGCTGTCTCTAAATCCTCTCAAACTTTGTTCTCTGAATCAAGGTCAGAGCTTGCTGGATGACGCTCTAATACAGAGTTATGCATGTTCCATCACACACTTTATTCCGTGTCTCTGTGGCAGCTCTTCTGTGTGGAAACTTCTTACACAGCTGCACAAAAAGATCTGATGTACAATGGTGGGGCGATATGAACGAAAGTCATCTAACAGCTTATTTCAAGGTATGGAGAAAGAGCTTTGCTCAATTTCCATTTCTTAGCATGCATTAAAACCAAGGAGAGAAACCAGCCCATCAGTGTTATCGTAGCAGACGAGCGTCTTTATGAATTAGTGATCAGCGGTTAAGATAAGACTTCCCTTTATTGATCATGGGCTGCTGCATTCAATTAAAATGAGAAATAATTTCATGAAATTAAACTCTGTGCACAGGGGGTGACCAAGCATGCCATGCTCATCGTTAATATCACCCAAAGGAAGGCTGCAGTTGGTAATCCGTCCATCGCAGCAGGAGCTGGCAGAGTGCCTTCGGCTGCCTCTGTGCGCATCACATCGCCCATCCCCGCGGCCTTGCTGTGCCTGACTTGATCTTCCCAGGGTAAGGTGCTGTTATCTGCCGGGATTCAATTAAGTGCATTGCTGACCAATCATGGAGCCCTCTCTATATCCGTGCTGCAAACACCAAGAGACCTTGGGTTTTGCACCACTAAAAGTAGGAAGGCAGTGTAGATCCCCACGGCCCCTTAGCAGAACTGAAGAGCCAATTTGCGGTCAGAAGCACGCATTCCCTTGAGCATTTCATGCCTTGACAGTTAAGAGGAGAAAGTTTTGTTGATAAGACAGATTTTAAAAGTACCAAAGCATTCAAAAAGGACCTTTTAACTTGCCGCACAGAGCAGGAAGCAAATGGACTTTTCAGCTCTTTCGTGGCCTTGCGAGTTCTGGTTATTTCAGCACACCCCTTTTGGCTGAGCTGGCCTCTCCTCAGCAGATGGTGTTCCACATTCCCTCGGCAAGCTTCAGTCAGAAATATCCCAGCCTTCTTGGCTTACTGGTGAGCCGTAAGGTTATTTCACTCTAATGATGCTTGATTTCTCTTTCTCACCTGCAGAAATCAAAGTATTCCCATACCTATCACTTAGCAGTTGCTCCTCGGAACAGTTTGTTTCCTTTTCAAGTGGAAATCTACAGATTTATCACCCTTTGAGGATTAGATGAGTGATCACCAGCCCTTTGCTGGGAGTACAGACAGCCAGCTTTGGCTTCTGTGCTCTGCTGAGCTGTGCAGCAGTAAATTAGACCACTGCTGTCTTTTGTGGGGAAATGCCACTATGACTCCTCTTGTGGCCCCAGTTGCCCCGGGGGGGTGGAAATCATGAAAGCTTCTTTTTTTATCTTTTTATTTTTCATGAGCAGATGAACTGCAGTAGTGAATTGTCCTTTAACTTTGTTTATTTTCCTGGGGGAAAAAAAATGGATATATTTCATATACGATAACTGGTGTAGCATTTTTGAGTATGATCTTGATCAAGTTGGGTTCAATTGTACTGACCCCTGTGCATACAGGCAAAATGATCACTGTCCTGCTGTCTGTTAAGGTCAAAGAGCAAGAGAAAAAGTTTCTTTGAATGTGTGGAGAAAAGGGAGCATGCAAATAGAAAGTATATTATCATCAACTTCCCAAAGCTGTTCTTTTGAGTTGCAAGTACTTCACTTCTTGCACGAACAAGGTGCTTTACTGTCATGTTCCTGACTGTGGTGGGGGTTTCTTTTTCTGATAAGGAATTAATCACAGTTCACGTTGGTGCCAAGTGCTGTATTTGGCTGTAAACATTTAGTCAGAAGCAGCTCATGTATTATGGTCCTTCTGTTTAATTTGTAAAAAATCGGTTTCTCTTTGGTTCATGTCCTAAATTCGTGTCTTGACTTTGTGTATATATTCTTCTCAGAGAACAGAAGCTTTAATGTTTTAGAAATTTAATTAGGTACAGGCTTTAACTTTTTAAAACAATAGTACTTCTGGGGTGAGGGAAAGACCATTTATATGTACATAATAGTTCTGTATTTGAGGCTAGAGGGCAGAAAAGAAATACAGTGAAAGCTGTAAGATCAACTGATTACAAAACTAAACTGGACAAAGCTTTCCCTGTAGATAGAAGTTTTACTTTATCTGCTGGAAAACCTACTGAACGTGGATTTCCATAATGTAGGAACTCTTCTGACAGATAAAGCTGCCTACAAAACTTTTGTGTCACCATTATTATTGAATCGTGTTTTGAAGTGTGGATTATTTACAGTGGATTTTTTTTAACCACAAAATTACATTCAATGAATTTCCCGACAACTAGACTTTCTAAAGGAGTTGTCTTGTTTTTCCTTTATTTCCCCAACCAGCCGCACCGTGGAAGCTCAAGTGCTTCCTATCTATTGAATACTCATTCTAGTAGCAGGACCTTGCTTGAAGTAAGCTCTTGCCTCTGTAGTTTTGTATGCTTCCTCTGTCAAAAGCATATTTGAACAAGTCAGGATGCTTCCATCTGACAGTGCTGTGACCAGATGTGTATCACATCTTTGGGTCTTGTGAATGGCATTCTGAGGAGTGAAAAGATGGCTGAATGAGGAAGCTTGTTGTGGGAACTAAGTAGAAGAATCTGCAGGAAATCCTGTGTAAAATGAAGGTGTTGAGAGCACTGCTGCCTCTTCTCTTTTGAAGTTCTTTGAAAACCCTTAAAGGTTGGACAACCAGGTCCTGGTGTGCAGTGTATAGTTTTACCTTAGGTCTGATTTACTTCAGTTTTGAATTGGAGCATTCACCTGCAAGTTTAGTATGTTGAATTTTCCATCAGTTTCTTTAATGCATTTTCATTACTACTTTATAGCCAAATCTGCAATTATTTATTGCAGGGTTTTTTTTTCTGTTGTGCTTGCTTTCTTGATAGCTGTTTGTCATACTTGGTTGTCAGACACTCACTCCAGCCTTCAGCTGAAGGAAGCAGGGCCAGATGATACAGAGAATTAATTTACGTAGTATCCGGCAAGAGTCTTGCTATTACATGTACAGTAGTCTTTAAAAAGGTTGCATATCTTGGACTTCTTTTGAGGAAAGATTAGATTCCTCCTTCTCTAAAACTGATGTGATTTCTGAACATGGATGGACATAAGGAAAGCTGGAAGAAGAATGTCACCTACAGTAGTCCATTAGGAATGTAAGGGTGCTTTATATACCCAAATCCTTTTTTCCTAGTTTAACTGTGGTGCTGGGAGCTGTGTGCAGCAGAACAAAGGCAGTTGTAGTCCTCAGCATGGTTAATCCACCCTTGCCCTCCTTCAGTGACAGCGTGTGGGCAGCGTATACCTAGTGCTCAGCTTAGAGCACTGTATGGAAGAGCAGTGATGTACTTCTGCTAAACAGACCGTCCAAGCCTTATGGGAATTGGCTTCAGCTTTCTGCCTTTTCTACTCGTGCAAAAACTCGTTAAAGACTCAGGAGGGTGCGTGGTATCTGTCTGCTGTTGCATGACTGCTTCTTTTGTATTTAACCCATGCTGGATCTTTGTGGGTTAATCATTTATAAGTGTGAGGTTTCTTGTGACATGCTTGGCCAAATCCAATGTGAAGACTTCAATTTGAAGTAAGCAGAGTGTTGAAAAATGAAATGTTTTTGAAAGTTAAATTGCAGTCATTTATATGAAAATGCCTTAGGTAGTTCATTTTAAAAAAAAACCAACTCATTTTATAGGACATTAATAATGCATGTGCATATTGGCTGCAGACATAAAGCACAAAAATATACATACTTTATAAAGCATAGATTTTTATGTAACAAACATAAATTGCTGCTATTGGAATAATAGTAATGCCCGATTAGCTCCCATACTACTTAATTTTTGATGGATGTTCACGATTAATCATTGACACAAGAAAGAAAGAGGATCCTCTGCAGCATTTTGCAGGAAGTCTCCAGAAGAACTTCAACAACATCAGATTAATAGGCAGAGAAAGGTATGTGTGGGGCAGCCAAGTTAACTGTCCATTTGTAGCATTTGCAGCGAGCAGCTGCACACTAGTTTGGTAATCCACGTTGAGAATGAAGATAGTGAATATATGGGATAACACAGATAGATGCTTCCTCTGTGCGCTACTCCAGGTAGTACTGTGTTTCCTGATTTGTGATAAGTGGTGTTCTCTCAAGAATCAAGGAGTAGCAAATCCTGGCCCCAACTCCTGCAGCACACACCTTTTAAAACAAGAAGTAGGCCACTAATGATCCTTTGGCACATTGCTGCAATAAGGTTACTGTCACGCCGATGCTGTCTCCCTCTGGTACAGCTTGGTTTTAATTGACTAAACTTCCTTGTGCCATTAAAAGTGAAAAATTTCTTCATCTCTTGTCCATAGGTACCTATTGTATATAATAGCAGTTGTGTTCTGCTTACATATGGCTGAGCCTGGCAGTCCCCATAATGGTAATGTCGGTAGAGTTGTCATTCTTACACAAATGAGCAAACTCTCTTGGACTTTATTTCAAGTTGGGGTAGATGCTGCTCTCCTAGTAGGACTTTGACTGTGAAACGTGTTGGATCGGGCTAATAGCTCGATGCACATCGCAGCAGAAAGCTGGGAGTTGAGAGCAGAAGGCTGCAGATACTTGCACAGCTCAGGTATGTTTATGTAGCTCAGCTTCTGCTCTTGTGCAGCAGGATGCAAGTCCCTGCAGTTGGAACGAGGGACATTAGCAAAGTGAATTTTAGTCTAATTTATGCATTAAATGCAATAATATTGTTTTTTCAGAAGTGCCCCGTCTTAATATAGCACCTTGTTTGCTTGATTGCACTCCAGCTCCCACAAATAGTCATTAAATATGGCAATGAAAGCTCTGTCTGCTCCAGGGGAATGCACTGTGGAAGAACTGGTCATTCTCTTTTAATGCTGTTTGCCATAGAAGTCAGGTCAGAAGCAGTTCTGTTTGTCAGCAGTGTTTTTGAGTTACCTTCTTGTGTTTTGCTTGTGGAATCACATCATCTCTTTAGTGAGGCAGATGTGCCTGGTCAGGGGTGTGTGGCTGTGTCCTTCCTGGAGCTGTGGAAGAGAATGATGTTGCACATGTGGACATGGGGAGGATGAGAAGTATGTGGTGTGTGTTGGTATATAAGTGCAGTTGCCTAGATAACTATCAGTGAAATAGTGCAACTTGATGAATTGACTTGGAGGAAGTTGCTGGAGACAGGAGAAATAACATGTGAAATACGGGAATGACTTTACATTGCAGAATAATGAGGACTCTCCCAAAATATCTGAGCCAGATGAAAGCTCTTTTGGTGCAGCTGAGGCACGCTGGGAAGAGTAATTTTCCTATTGATTAGTCTGTGAGAGAGAAATATTTAGGGTTTTTAATCCACCAGTGCTTTTTTGTCAGGTTTTAGAGACAGTAGGTTCATTTCATTCAGAGATGTCTTGAAGGTATCAGTGTACAGTGTATCATAAGAAAGCAGGTCTGAGTATGTCCTATGGTGGTGTTGGCAAATACCAGCACATTTGGGGTGTTTAAGAATTTTCTGCAGTAGTTTCAAAGTTTTCAGTAAAACTCCTTTTTTTTTTTTTTCCTCCTGTAAAAATAGCGTCCATATTTACCCAATATTTAAAAAGAATTTGATGAAGCTTGCATAAACACATTTCCATAAAGTTCTTACATAGGACTACAATATATTGAGTTTCCTTTGAAAATATTTCAGATTATACTTACCAGTTACTAAACAGCTCTATTGAAGGCCTTTCCTGGTCATGGCAGAAGAAATACACTGGGGGGAAAAAAAAAGAGCAACATGAATGTGGAATAGAAATGTGAAAGGTTATATTACTCAACATCAGTTTGAGATGTGGAGATTAAGTACCTATGTTTTGTGTTTGGGTAGGTGTTCTAAATAAATCATTTCATGTTCACAGCCAGACTTTGCATCATGCCTTCAGTGGTGAAAAGCTTAAGATCCTGAAGAAGGATTTTATGTCAAAGCCTCCATTGCTCAGCCTAAGGGCAAATATAGTAAGAAGGATGTCTGATAACCACCAGCTGCTTACAGGGATCACTTGAATAATTGCTGTGCTGAATGTTGACAGGCCTGGAATGCACTGCCCAGAGCGGCAGGAGGAAAGGCACCCCCTGTGAGCTAATGCTGAGGATATCCAGGGCTTTCAGCCAGGTCCCAGCACTGCTCCAGAGCGCGGCTCCCAGTGTCCATCCCCGCTGCAGGCAGCACAGCTGGGCCAGGGTCTGCCTGCTGGGGGGCAGCAAGGGAGGGAAGGCATTTCCACACAGCTAGAGCTTGCTTTTAACAGCCCTTTTGTCTGGGTTACTGCAGGCCAAACCTGAATAAAGGCACCAATAGCCTTTGTGAAACACGGCCATCATGCAGAAGTGCTTTGCTGAACCCCCAATAACGAGTGGGCTGAAACCCAAGATTTCTGCCATGCTTGGGTACCTTTGCCATGGGCCAGAGCTGCTAGTGACTGGGATTTTGGAGGCAGTTGTGTCAAGCTGCTGCTTCTGACAGCAAAATTTCTTAATTAAAGGTAGTGACTTCCCTTACCTGAGGACACAGTGTGCCGTCAGGGTTCTGAGACACAGGCCCATGTTCAGGATGAAGATGTTTGCTTGGGAAGCCACCATTAGAGAAGTGAAGCCCTGGCATGCTCTGGTATCTCCACAGGTTTCTGATCAGTGTAAAAAGAATCCATCAGGATATATTTAACCTGTAGAGTTGAACTACCAGTCTGAGTAAGAGATGCTCTGTACCTGTGCCCTCCCTTCAGCTTATTAATTGACAGATGCAGCAACTTGCATAAACCTGGATTAGTTCTGCCTTAGTAGAGAATGTCTGCTTTAGAGGGCTTTTCTTCCAGAACTTACTTACTTTCTGTCTTCGACAAAGACGTGTTGACTTAAAGGGCTTGATATGCAATGGTATCTTTGCAAGCATTTTTAGGAGGAAAAATTAGGAGTTTATGGCTGTGGACAGAGGGGTACTAATTGGAAATTTTTAGTTGCAGCTCTCAAATATTCTTACCCTTATAGGAAATGGCCACAGGAAATTTGGGTGAAGGTGGCTATTTATTATTTAGGTTATTTCATGGATCTGTTGTTTAATTTATGGTGCCATGGGTTAAGTGATACAGGCGTTTTAAATAATAGGATAATAAGGATAATTGGAAGTACTGGGAGATGTATTTTGGAGGAGAGCTGCAGTTATGTTGTAAAAGTAAAAAAGAGTTCTTTAATTCTGTGATGGGTTTTTTGCTCCTGTGGTCTTTTAGTGAGGTGTGTTTGGTTTGGAATATGCCTTTGAGGACTGTTGCACAGTAAGAGAGTATAATCAAATCACTTAAGGGGTTGATAGGGCTTTTTCTGTGGATTATCTGGATGTGGCTGCAATAAGAGTGTTTTGGTTTTTTTCCTCTGGCAAATCAGTGCTGTATGCTGCCATGAAATACCTGCACGCTTAAACTTTATTGCAAATTTAAATTGCTTACATTATTTTGTTGGACAGTAATTCCCTGAAGCATTATAAACCAAATCATTAATTACTGTTTCTAATGTGCACGATCCATTGGAAAACATTAAACAACACTTACGGTTCCCTTTATTGTTATTGCTTTTCAATCCCTGAGGCAGCAGATCAGATGGAAACTCCTGGACAATCTCATACTGACATTCTGTGCTTCTGACAGAGATGGCTTTGGGCTGCAGATGTTCACAGGACCATATGGCATCTGCATATTGTCTTCTGGAATTACTGCAAAATATACTGTTTTGGAGGGGAAAGATAATCTGATCATAAATACTAATCACAGCAGCTGGGCTTGGAATGACTGTAAAAGTGTCAGAATGGAATTCCAGACTTTTCCTGTCTTCATTTCACTTATACGTTTTGTTCCATAGTACTTAATAAGTAAAAACCTGTTTTTCAAAAAACTCTTTAGTAACCCTGCAGATGTCTGAAAATAATCTGATTTTATTTTCTTGACTAGAATATTTTATCTAAGATTCGTTGTATATGCAAAATGCAGTTCTTATAAGGAGATCCAAACCAGTGGCATTCCCAGCGAATGACTGTTGTCTTGGTTTTTCTCCAAAACACTAACAATCCCAACTGTAGGGCTGAAAATTCTGCTTATCTGTCTGAGCTTCAGTAACACTAGGGCTTCAATGCAAACCCTAGCACAGGCTCAGGATTAAACCTGGATTGGAAGGTCTTGAGTTTGATGCGTTACGACTTTCTCTCTTTTTTTTCCTGCAAATAGGTGTATTTCCTATACCTCAAGAAGACTTGTTTGAACAAAGCTATCTATTATTAGGTCTCTTAGCTTGGCTTCATAATTCTTGCTTGTATGTTGCTTTCTTTTGAAGGTCCCTCTATGTCAAATGTGAGCATCTTCTAAAGGACTTCTTCCATGGCATGCACAGTTGCATGCTTCATGCACCACTTTATAGCAGCCTCTATATTGCTCGGCATAGCTATTATAGCCATTATGTCTGGGTTTGCCCATTTCTTATGTCCATGAGGTGCAAGAAGCAAACTGTCACTGAATATCCAACTTGGATTTAGCAGTGGAGAAGGCTTGCCTACAGAATTCATTTCTTGTTTGGTTTTGCTTGTAGTGGGCTTCTTGGCCATTCAGCTGTCTTACACAGCACTTCTTTTCAACTGAGGCTTTTGGATTAAGAAAGGGCAAAAAGAGGGGGGAGGGTTTAATTCCTTTAGTGCAGTCGATGGAATTCTTTGAATACTCTTGTTTTGCTTTTGCTTTTATTTGTGGCATTAATTTATGGCTCTGTATGCTTGCTTGTAAAGAATTGTCTGCATATTCTTCAGTTCTGATAAATTAAATATAAGCTGTCATGTTGTCATTATGCTACATGATGGCAGAGCAGTTAATTGCTGTCTTAAAATGATGGTGGTAAAAACACTTAGGATGGTCCCTTCCCTTCTCACGTACATTTTGTTAGGACCTGCCCTTAATCATGTTTTATTTTTTTTAATTTGATTTTTTTTTTTTTTTTCCCTTAAAGAATGAGGATATGGAAATAGTTTCAGTATTCTAGACACTCTTGCTGTGAGGTGATTGGGAGAGATTTGAAGGATCCTGTTCTTTCTTAACCCATAAAAGGGAGTGTCAGTGACTTGTAGGGGAAATT
>WUAM01000323.1:47802712-47823311 GCA_024336885.1 Actenoides hombroni | reverse complement strand
GGCAATGACCTCAGATTAAACTGCGTGTGTTAAGAGTAGGAGCTAAATCTGGACAGGGCCTGTTAGTGCTTGTCACACAGCAGTGTAGGTGTGGATCCTCAAGCACTGGGCTGCAAGTTCTGCAAGTACTGCTTTATTTCACTTCTTTGCTGAACATGAATCTAAAAGACCGACTATCTAAAAATCTGGAGCTTGTTTATTTGTGCTGTTAAGAAAAATCTGGAATTACTTCAGAGACTTTACCCAGGAGTAAGCAAATGAGCAGAATCAAATTCTTCTCTGAGAGAAGCTTGAGTAGATCCCGGGTTCCCTTTTGTGGGGCTGTTGATTTGACATTGCCTGCAAATGGAGTGCAGGAACACTGCTGCAGTGGGGTGGACAGCCTGCCATGGAACACCCCTCGTGGCACGGGCGTGCCTTCCCCTCACGTTTTCGTATACCAGATTGCCCTAATGTTATCAGACTAATGCTACTGATGTTCTGCGTGTGTGGTTGCATGTTCATATACGCCAGTACAGCGCACAAATGATGGGCTCAGTACTTCAGACATTATGCAACTGCATTTTAGGTTTACCAAAGCACAAATGCATTTATCACAAACCTTCCTAGGCAGATGTAGTTCCGTTTAATGGGATTCACCAAAGCCAAATACAGCTTAATAGCTAGCTCAGTATCCACTGGCATGTGAGTCTCTCAGTGCAGCTCCCCTTCTTTATATTTTTTTCTCCTTGTTATTTATGTTCTATCATTTTGGCTTCATCCATTCTTTGTAAATGCTAACAAGGCAATAATAATTCATGTAGTCCTGCCCAGGCCAAAGTACTGGCCTCTGTTTTTACTGTTGATTAGCAGAGGTTGGTAAAGTGTGTGTATGAATATGCTGAATATTTTAATCTTTAATTTCTCCATCTGTCTTACATAAATATTTTTATCATGTGGAGAGCTGTGACAGCAGGTATGAAATGCTCTGCTGTAGGAGGGTTATACTGAGATGCTGTTGCAATATTGAGTATGTGCAGCCTTCCTTACAGGGGGACCCTGCCTTCTGATTTGGGCACCCAAAGGGGACCCTGGGTTCCTGTTTAGACATTCAAATATTCCTGTATAAAATGAAGTTTGCAATCTCTTTTTGCCTTTTGGAATAATTGAACATATACATCCTGTGCAAATCTCCTCTCTTATCCTAAAACATATGCTTAATTTTAGTAGTGGTAGTGAATTTGGAAGATAGAGTTTTCTGATGAAGATTTTTAAAGCTTGACTTAAAAGGGGGATATGAATGTTGAAATGCAAAATATTTGAAGGATATACAGAGTCTAAACTCCTTCCCTGTCACAACTTCACTGATGAAACTGTAAAAGCACCCCCCTCTGTGATCAGTAAAACTATCAGAGGGTTAAGTTGGAGGAGGATGCTGCTGGTGCGAGTCAGATATTCTGTGAACAAAAACTTCCCGTAATAACTTCTGACTTCTTCAGGGAATTTTCTACCAGTCGCCAGGCTGCTTAGTGGAGAGGAATGTATTGGAAACTTTCAGATGGAGTCCATCACACTGCCACAAGCGCAGGTTTCTGTAATGAAAATCCTGTGATCCTCACCCTTGCAGCAGTTGCGGGGCAGACTGGTTACATCAGCTCAGCTGTGGACTCTGACGGTTGAGCCAAGTGAGAAACAAACCCAGAGCTCTGATCCAAAACTGAGTTATTTGGAATTCCTGGTTTTCAACTAGTATTCCCACAAGAATATTCTGGAATAAATTAAACTCTAACTTCTGGAATAAATGAAATTTATGTATAAACAAGTCATATTTGAGGTTGGATAAGGGGGTTGAATAGGGGGTGAAAACTGCAATAATCTTTTTTCTTTAATCTTACAAGGCTTGCTCCACTGTTAAGGATTCCCTGGAAGCCAGCAAAGACAAGTGCTGTCATACGTAAAGAAAAATGTTCTAATGAGTGATCGTGGCATATGAGGGAACATAGACAAGAAGGCAGAGATCAAGAGTTAAATCTACTTTGTAAAATTTTGTAAGTTCCCCATGGTGGGATGTCTTCATTAACCTGTGTCATTGTGATGATGAGTGTGGATTCTGCAAAAACACCTTGGGTCTGCTTTTGATTGTGCACTACAACTACCTGAAAGGAGGTTGTAGCGAGGTGGGGGTCAGTTGTTCTCCCACGTACCAAGTGATAGGCCTAGAGGAAGCAGCCTCAAGTTGTACCAGGGAAGGTTTAGATGAGATATTTGGAAAAAATTATGCACAGAAGATGTTGCCAAGCTCTGGAACAGGATGCCTGGGGAAGTGGTAGAGTCACTACCCCAGACGTATTTGCAAGATCCGTAGATGTGCTGGGAGACATGGTTTAGTGGTGACCTGGCACTGCTGGGTTAATGGTTGGACTTGGTGATCTTAAAGGTCTCTTCCAACCAGAAAAATTCTATAAAATGAAGAAGCAGAAGCTGGTACAGTAGCAAAGCTGGGTAATGGACTCTGATTTTTCTTCTGCCAGTCCCAAGCACTTACTGTAGATTCACGTTTCTCAGCAGTTCTTCCCTGACACTCTTCAACTTCCTTCTCATATCTTTTCATTTTAATGGAAATATTTAGTGAAATTGTGTTTTCAATGTGATTGGCTTTTTGGTACGAATCAGGATGCAATGTTGTAACTTAGGTAATAGATTTTCATTAGTAACTAACTGAAAACTAAATCAAATTTACGCTGGTTAGGAAAGCAATTGTAACAGGAGGAGAAAAGCAAGGATCACAGAGCAAACCAAGCAGTGAATTCTCATTCAGTAAAGTTCCCAGAGACATGTAGAAATCCTTTGTATCATCCTGAACCCTCATATCTAATTACTTTGGAGTATGTTCGAGGAAAAGAATTGTGTTTACATTGAACTCATTGCAGACTTTGGGGGTGGGAGGGGAAGGAAGTAGAGATTTTTTTTTTAATGTTTTGTTATCTCTTTGATATCTTTGAGTGGGGTGAGCTGAAGCATAAAAGGGGGTAAACGAATCCATCAAATTTGCAAATGAAACTCAAGGTAGGAGGTCAGGCCATCTCCCTGCATTAGAGTACCTGTAATGACAACTTGCTCCTTGCCTGTAGTTCTAAAGGTGATGGTTAGGAATTGAAATGGCAGATCAGTTGGATTAGCCCAGTGCAACTGCTGGATTCGTTTAACCTCGGAAGATACTGAGCCCTTCCTGTAGTGTGAGATTGAACAGGCACACAAACACTTGGAGGAAAAAGTGGGCTTAAGAGCAAAGCTGATAGTGTTGAAATGGTAAGATCAAGATCCCGTTGCGAGAAGAATTATGCAAATAGTACATACTACCCAGTATCCCATGTGCTGATGATATGACTGTAGCTGAAAAAGGCTGGATATGAGCCAGTATTATTACTGAAGAGCCAAGGGATATAACAAGAAAAGAACCTCTTTATTTTAGCCTGTAACTGGTCACAGTAATTGGCCTAATAATGTCATCCTACAGTTATGTCTATGCAGCAGTACTGGGATCGATTTCCTTTATTTACATACTGTAGAGACAGAGCTAAGAGAGAAACCATATGCGTTTTGATGGATGCCATATGATTCTGGTTCTCATCCTCCAAATTCCTCCCATTCTCCTCATGTTTTATAGGAGAAAAAAGTAAGAACAGATGCATCTCTTCTCATAGTTTTACATTTTGAGGTTTTAGCCTACTAATGTTCCATCTGCTTGTTACCACAAACTATAGGAATAGTGCATTTTTTTGACACTGTCTAGCTTAGTCTAAAAAGAGGAAGTAGTTAGGAAAAGTTAATAATTGGAAAATATAAAGCACAAGGAAAATGTACCTCTCCTCCAAATTCCAAGCTTAAGTCTTCAGATCTGTCTGAACCTGAGTGGGGGGATTGCTGACTGCTGTGCACGCTGCTCGTGAAAGACTCCCCTGGTGAAGAGGCGTGTATGGAGGAGGATGAAAAGGCTGACTATTGCCTTAACTTGGGGAAGATGTGCTTGATATAGGGCTTTCTAGCACTGGTCAATCAAAATGTTGGTGGCATCATATGTTCTGAGTAAGCATCCTAAACACTTGGGGTTTGGTTTTGTATCTGTTATTCTGTTAGAAGTCGTGTAGGGCTTACACATATGGAAGTCTGAGGGAAGAGTTAAAGTGAAGTAAATATTAGGTGTTAAAATTAAGTAAATATAAGATACAGGTACTAACTTTGTATGAAAATTTTGGGATTTCTGCTTGCAGCTCTTTGCAGGATTTTGTTTATTCTCTTATTTTTCTCACCATATGAAGGGGAAGGGCTGTAATGATGGAGAGACTAGCAGGAGGGTGTCATCTCATCCTTTCATACCAGAAGGAGAGCATTTAGACACTCAAACCACTTTTTGCACAGACTTTGTTGTACAAGCTACTCTACCAGTACCGAATAAACTGCTGACCTCAATCAGTCTGGTTTAAGGGCCTGATCCAGCTTTCCTCTAACTCTGTTCATCCACTTTGTATCAGACCCTACACATACAAAGCAGATCTAGTGTAGGTAATTATTTACTTGGCTACCAAATCATTGATATTACAAGGTCACAGGAAAAAGCTAGTATTTCAGCTGAGCTGGCTTTTGATTTGAGACTTTGCAGTTTCGATTTGATCACAGAACTGTTCTCCTTGAACCACTGTCTGCACTGTTGGGTCAGAACAGGAAAATACACCAGCAGGCATTCTGGCACCATCATTTCTAGTTCAGTCAATCAATAGGACGATTATATGTCTTCCTAACATACAGTTATCAGCCTTTCTGGATGTTCCCATTTTGCACACATTTTGAGTAATCAGAGATGCTATGATATAACTGATGAGTGATAGTAGGCACCCTTCCAAAAATATCTCCAGCTTAGTCATTTTATTATAAATGCTAATAATCATAATTATACTCTGTACTCGGAAGATGTCTCTAATTGATAGCAGTTATGTGGAAGCATCAGGAATTTTTGTAGGTGAAGATCTGCTGAACCCCTGGCAAGTGTTTAAAGATGTATCTAAAAATAATACTATTTGATGACCTACTTGCTAATATATTAAAAAACCAAATAGTGAGTGGCTAGCTCTGCAAGTGTACAAAATCCGATTGCTGATGATTTTGAAATGTCTGACCTATAGATCAGTGAAGGAAAAGGACAGCTTTTAATATTTTTGGAGGAACATGCTTGTTATTCAATACCTGTGTAGATTTGCTATGCTAAGTTATTTAACCATTTTTTAATAGGTAATGGTTAAAGAAAATTATAATAATATAATATATGTGTATAGTAATATGTATGTATATAATTATATGTATATATGTGTGTGTATATATATATTAAAAAAAATATACAAAGTAAAATGAAGTATTTTATCGAAAGTGTAATAATCTGTCACCGGAAGAGAGAAAATGGAGTTTTCTGGATGGCTGCAGCTGGTAGGAGCCAGCATGCACTGGCCAGTTTTGTGGTGCTCTGGAGTACAGAAGGAGCTTTGGCTGTAGCCAGGTGGACTTTGGCCAGGCACTCTGAGGCTTCTCCCCTGTTCTTGCTGTTCCTTTTTGGCTTGCTGTGAAAAGAGTTATTGCATGACATGAAGAACTGCAGGGCTTTCACTGCAGTCAGGATCCCGTCCAGGGCCCAGGGAAATCACTAACAGCAACAGAAAAGTTCTTCTGGGACATTAACCACCCCAGAAGTGGGTTTCAGAGTTCAGCATTCCCTCTGGCTGTCTTCCCAGTGACATAAAAGGGAGTTTTGTCTGAGTTAGGACTGGTGAGCACTGGGGGATTTCTCTCTGTTCCAGACCAAGAACATTTTGTAGGCCTGTTGAAATCACTCAGTGTTGGCAACCTGACGTACATTTTACATTATTCAGAAACACTAATCCTGAGTGGAAAAGGGCCAGTGATTATAACGTCCAGAAGAATGTTGCCAACATCACCGATTTTAACGGCTCCACCTTTGGAGTTTCTTCTTAGCTAACTTCTTCGTATCATCATCATCTTTGTGAAAGGAAAAAAAAAGAAGATGCTGAGGCGACTGGAGCATCTCTGTGATGAGGAAAGGCTGAGAGCCCTGGGGTTTAGGGTGGAAAAGATAAGACAGAGAGGATCTCAGCATTGCTTATAATTATCTAAAAGGTGGGGCTCAAGAGGATGAGGCCAGACTTGTCAGTGGTACCCAGTGACAGGACAAGGGTTAACGCACACAAACTGGAACACTGGAAGTTCCACCTAAACATAAGAAAAAAACCCTTCCCTGGGGTTGTGGCAGAGCCCTGTGGAACAGGCTGCTCAGAGAGGTGGGGGAGTCAGCTTCTCTGGACACCTTCTAAACCTGGCGGGACAGGTTCCTGTGCACCCTGCCCTAGGTGAGCCTGCTTTAGCAGGGGGCTTGGAGAAATATCTCCAGGGGTCCCTCCCAACCCTTACCATTCTGAGGTTCTGTGTTGCTACTGGGCAAGCCCCTGTAGAAGAGTTACAGGGAAATGGCAGTGCCCACATAGACCTGTGATTGTGAGAACCTGGGTGGGTTGTCATGTTGTACTCATTTTTACTGTAATGCTTTAAGGTACCTGACATGGCAAATCACCAGCACTGCTGTTTAAAGAGGAGCTGAATTAGTGGAAGAGTTTACTGCAGGAAGCTTTTTAAGTGGATGCCTGGTTAGTGTGTGTTAAACTTCATGGGGCAGAGACAACTGTTATATCTCAATATTGCAAGAACACAGAGCTACTTCATGGATTAAAAGGCAGATTGTCACATATATACCCAAATAGTCAGATACTTCGCAGTTGGTCTGTGGAAAAGGTGCAGAAAAGCTAGTATGGATAATTTTAAGAAGAATTAGTTGTTTCAGTAAGGACAGTGTGGGTTTGAACATTTGTCTGAGATTGTGCCTAATGTGTAGCATTTGTGGCAAATCAATTTTTTCAAAATGTTTTAAGGATGTGCTTCTTTGTAAGATCTGTTAGTATACCACCCACAAATGAATATACTTTCCAGAGCTGTAGGGAGCTGCAAGATCTCCAGAGTCTGTTTTAATTTGTCAGGCTCTATATTATGGAAGTCATCGTTTAAGTAGAATTGGGTGACTGAGTTCATTGAGGAATTTTCAGCACAAGTCTAAGGGGGTTTAGGGTTGTAGCAAGCTGAAGCTTATATCTGTGAATTCCACATCAGTAGGTAAGTTTCAGAAGCTCATAACTACCGTACACCTGCCTCATTTTTAAAACCTTTTCATGTTATATGAGATCTGGGAAATTCCCAGTTCAGTATAATACTTAAGTACATACTGAAGTCAATCCTGTTAAATCCAGCAATTAAACCAATGCCAGTGAGTTTTGAGCATATACCTAAAGCTAAAACATGTGCTTAGCTTCTGTATAATATGAACGTTTCGTTCTTTTCAAGTTTTAGTGGGATTGAAGAACAGAAATTTTAGGTTATTTTATCTCAGCACGCTTGGTTTTCTCCATATTCTGCTCTAGAGCCGTGGGAATACCATCCAACCTGCCAGGAGAGGTTGTGTTACGCTATGATATAAATTCCACTGTGCTGCATCAGAGTGCTCTACAAGTGAGAGAACCTCATTTTTGCTTCTCTGTTTGGCAAAAATGCTGGAATGAGGGGGCCACGAAACTGGTTCCTAGAAGAAATGGGAAGATTCTAATGATGCTCATAAGCGTATCGTGAGCAGGGGACACTCATAAGCATACCATGAGCCAGTTTGAAGTTACTGATATGCTGAGCTGGTAGGCAACCAATAGAGGTACCACAATAGTTACAATCAGTGTTAGGAGGCCCATCTGTTTGCCAATAAAATGAATTCCAAATACCGTAAATGACTTGTAGTATTGTGCAGATTTAAACAGAAATGCAACTCCTGACCTTTGCAGTGGTACTCTGGCATCTTCCTCTGAATGTGGCCAGCTTGGGTCAAAGGATCCCTCTCAGTTCTTAGATGGTCATGTTTCAGGGTACTGCCCTTCAAGCCCATGTGTTAGCAAAGGAAGAACACAAGTAAAAACTGCTGAAATGCTTGCTTCTCTTGCTTATTGCTTAGGTGTGACTATTTTTTTATGAGCATTTCACTTTATCAGTGTTCCCTCAGGTAAATGCTGCTTCCAGCCCCTTCACCTTGTGTGTTCTGAGTGTTATGTCCCTGAGACCTTTTTGTGGTGTGGTAGCAAGGCTGCTTCTTCACCCGCCTTGTCTGCTTTCAGAGGTTTTGCCCAATTCCGTGGTGTAGCTGGCATGAAAGCTTCAGATAATTTTGGATATTTTTATGTGTTACGAATTAGGATGAATGATAGAAATCTGTGCCAAAGAAGGGGGAGTGAAGGATGAACCCATAAAGCCAACCTCTTCATCTTCCAAACTGATTTTATTACAGCTGTAATAGGAGCAATTTCATGTAAAAGGTTCTTGTCAGACAACAGTTCTTGTAGATTAAGAGCCATGTAAAAACCAGTTTTGGTCAAAGGCAAATCAGAAATTGATCTAAAAAGCTGATCATTTGTTCAAAGCTCCCTTCCACTTAAAATGACCAGATTTTAGTCTAATGAGCAATAAAGAGAATCAATTAAGTCACGGGTGATGCAACTCTATTAACTGGTGTTCTTGAAAAGAGCAAAAAGCTTTTCTGAAGGATTTGTGGAAATGAACATCATATGCCACATTTCAAAACCGGGCATCTTTAAGGAGGAAACTTTCCCATTACCCTCCCAAGCCCAACCTTGTCTGAACTGGGATTTTATATTAAATGTAGTTGTTCCATAATTTGATGTATCTCTTCTAACAGTCCAGCTGGAATGATTCACTTGCATAAATCAGCTTAGGGGTAGTATAGAGGTTAGTGTGCAATATGAGCTCATCAAACAGACATTATTCCACAAAAGGGGAGCCGTCCGAAGTTTTTTGTTGTGTGTCCTGCTGCCTTCAGACTGAAGGTCAGGAAAGGTAGTTGGCAGTTTCAGTTATTGGTATTTCTCAGCAGTGCTACAAAACTATTAATCTAGTCGTTCTGAGGAAATTACATGCCTTTTTTTTTTTTTTTTTTGGTCTAGCAGGAGTATTTCTGTGTTGCTGTGTCATTCTATTTCTCTTTGACCATTCTGTCCAGCAAAATTCTGTCTGCCCACATTCTATCCTGACTAATACAGAGTGACCACATCCCTAGTAAAGGAGTCATATTTCGAAATGGCAATATGGCAAGGAGTCTCCCTTGCCATAGTCTCCACTATGGGCCCATTCCCATTTTCCAGTTTTTGTTTTCAGATCTTCACTCATATTCTGAAAACTTGCTTCTTTTCCTCTGTCTCCAGGATTCCCCTGCATCTTTGCATGGCACACTCACAAATTGCTGAGCCCCAGGTCCCCTGTCTCATCTCCTGCTTTATTCCTGCTCTCACTCCGGTTCAGTCATTCTTTCTTCACCTGAATTCATTCAGCTTCAAGTACCAGCACCACTGTTCCCATAGCTTTAGCTGAGGATAATAGTTTGCAAACTTGACTGGGGAGTTAAGTCTATTTTCTGTACCTCTGGCTACAACTTGCACATTTGCATTGCTTCAGTCTTTTCTGCTTACAGTGATTCCTTGCTCCATCATCCTTTGCAGAATACGCCAATCCTTGGGGCTGTAGAGGAGGGAGGGAGTGATTTGAAGGTTTAGCTGATGCTGGGAGTGTTGTAGGTACTTGATTGGATTGTGTGCTTGATCTCAGCTTAGCATTGTGCGCCCTCCTCATTGTCTAACATGGTATCAAGGAAGATGGCAGGGTTGTGGAGTATACCATTGACTGGACTGTGCTTACAGAGCTTGAAAGCTGTGGATCAGAGGTTGACCACCAAGTTACAGCCATTTCCTTTGAACAGGCCTCCCTCTGTGACAGATGCTACTGATGATAGGATTTTATTGCTGTTTAAAAGTTACACACTTAGTCATTTTGATCTAACCACTTGGAGCACTTGCAGAAGTGCAGCTTATTGTATGTGTTGCAGTTAGTTGCTTTCATAATTTTCCCTGTTCTGCAAAGAAGAATAAAGAAAACTTGGAATGATTCAAGGTTATGGAAGATTTAGTCCTGCTTTCTATGGCACTCTGAAACTATTTAGATAGCTGAGGTTAGGGATTGCAAAGGAGATAAAGAGTTGGGTGTCTGCTGAAGCACGCGCTGAAATGCTACAGGCTCTGAGTGCTGGGTTTACTGAGAGGCTCTGAAATTCTGAGCAGTGTGAAACTGTTGAGTGGTTGTCTTTGATATAACCAGAATGATATGAAAGATTGGCTTTAACTCTGAGTAGACAGCAACGGAAGTTGGTGGGAGATTTAAGTACTGTTGATACTATACTGTCTTAAGGCACTCCTGAAGAATGGACATAGATATGTTCTGGCCTTGTAGTCACATGGTGGCCACAAGCTTTACGAAAGTATTTCTGAATGTCACATTCAGCAAGTTCCTTCTGCAAATCTGAGGCTCAAATTATGAGTCAGTGATGTAGTCCAATTGCCTGAACAGTTCAAAGTGCTTTAAAATAACTTCTAAAATGTATAAATACAATTTTTTGACATTTGGGCTTAAATAAGAGCTCCCTTGCATGACAAGTTTCATTCTGGAGTGAATTTTTACTGCTGAGTTATAAACCCCTGGAGTAGTGGTTTCTAATAAAAATGCTGACAGACCCTTAATGATAGCAGCACAAATAGTGCTGCTGTAATAAAGAGAAAAAGGGAATCATCAGGCTTGCTTTTTTAATTTTTTTTTTTAATATAGTAGGCCTTTGAGAGAGGATCCAATGCTGATGATATTCATGGAGCTCTGCTAAGAGTTATAAAATTGTTGTCATATATACGGTCTCTTTACAGAATACCGAAAAATGAAATATTTTCCTTTCGCTGTTCGGGAGTTGCTGATGACAAAGAAGCCAGTGAACATTAAGTCTTTAAATTATTTATTACGAACACTGTATCTCACAGAAAAGCGTAAGCAATATTAGAAAGCATCTGAGTGGAAAAACTGATTATTTTGTTATTCAGTGCCTGCGTTGCATGACATTTTTCATGTTAGTTATCTGTAGCACTACACACTGTTGGTAGAAACTCTTTTTCCTCTGTTGAAAAGTCATTTATACATCAAGATACCCATCTTAGGGAAATGAGTTGAAATGGCATTCATCTCAGGCTTAGGCAGATACGTCGAAGCTGCTTTGATCCCGTTTGAGGGTTCTGGGTTTAGTATTGCACCCTATCTTCCGAGATCTGCAAGGTAGCACAGAAGCAAATGCCAATTACAAGGAAGGCAGCAAGGTGGTGGTGAATGTTTGGTTGTGCTGCCCTCCCAACGTGAGCTCGCACAGCTCCTGCTGGGGCTACATGAAAACTGCCTTGTTGCAGTTTTTGCTGGCTTTTGCACTGTCACTCCATATTTGCTGGGCACAGATGGAGGCAAGAACAAGAGTTATGGTTCTGGCACTGCTGAGGAGGTTTGCCTATCAAGTCTTCAGAAAGAGCAGCTCTGGCCCCTGCAGAGCCTTTGATTCACACCTGCGTGTCCAGGAAGCAGAGTGTCCTAGGGGAGAGACTGTTGAGAAGCTGTCCTCTCCAAGCTGCGTGCTGGTGTCTGCAGGCACTTCAGCAGCTTTCCTTCATCAGGGTTTGCAGGTAGATAACGGCAGCCACACAGTGTCCGTAGCGGCTGAGGGTGCCTCCCTGTCTTTTGCTGGGCTGGGGTGACTTCCTTTTCCAAGGGGCAGGAAAAGGGGGGGTGATGACAGTGGGAGAAGTGCCGTGGTCACGGACTTTCAGAGGCAGGCAGTTGGCTGGGTTATGGATGTGAGGAGGTCCCAGTGGTATCTGAGTGACATTCAGGAGCATTAGAAAACACTGCATGCAGTAGCAGCTAAATCCTCGAAGGAGGCTGCTGGCTGTGTGGCTTTTTTTGTACCATACAGAACTCAAATTTGTGACATATTTCTTAAAGCCCATCAGAAATAGGGACTAGACTTACTTGGACCTTATTGTTTGGGAAATGGATAGAAGGCAGCACAGCAGTTTAACTGTTGAAATGACATCGTAAAGACATGATAGGTAAACAAGCCTCTTGATCTTTCTAGAGGAGATGTAGCTGTTCAATGGTGCTGTAAATATGTCCAACTTTGTAGTTGGACGTAGTATCTTTTTGGGTGCTTATTTTTGAATGCTTCAAAATCAACCTGACCTAAGTTCTACCTTTTGGTGTGGTGTTTTGTTTTGTTTTTTTTTTAAATTTACCATGTGTTGTTGGTAGGCTATCAATGGGAATGATATAACCAGACCTGTGCTTTCTCAGGCAGGTGTCTGAGCAACATAAAATCGGATGTCTTTACAAGCATTTGAACCAAAAAAATGTTGCCTTCTGTGACTGCTTCCACTCTTAAAGGACTTTTGACACTATTTGCTGTTTTCCCTAGGTCTTTTCTGCATGCAGCAGTACTGTCTAAGGAGTGCATTCAGGCAGGTAATGACCTGTTGTACTGCTGCAAGTTCTCAGAATTTGTCAGAATCCAATGCTTGCTTGGTTTGAAGGTCCTGCTTTTTATGGTAATTCCCTCTCTGTCTTCAGGTTCATTGTCTGCTGGGTAGCAGAAGTACTGCAAGTAACACTGGTCAAAAATCTTGAGTCAAGTGCTCAGTGCTTGTGGAGGTTGGCTGTATGCTGGTTTCCAGCCAGACCAGCAGCTGAAAGGAGTTATTAATGTTCAGAGTAGACTGTTTCCTGCAATGAAAAGAAAGAGCAGGGGTTTTTAATGTGCAAAATCAACCTTTTTTTAATTACAACAGCTCTGGCTGTCAATATGGTTTAAATATAATTATTTTTAGTTTAAATATTCTCTCTGGGTATACCAGGTCTATTTCCTGCTCTGTCCTATTACATTGCATGACTTAGATCTGGTATAGTACAGAACATTTGGGAGTGTTGATTCTAAACTGAGTAAGCTGTGAGTCAGAGACCACAGTGAGCTGAGGAACTTAAGGGCAGAGCTGAACCTAGATGTTGGTTGAGAACAGCACGTGTGATATAGGCCTAAAATAAAGAGGAGTGGTGTATCCAATTATACAGGAGCAGAGAGTACTGTGGTTTAAAGCTTTTTGTACCTTACAGACATCTGACATCCTACATCCTCGTTGAGACCAGCTCCAGTGTGGGTCAGTAGGGACTGGCGGCAAAAAGGGGCAGCAAGGGGCTCTTGGAGGGCTTTTCGCAGCCGGGAGAGCGGCTGGGCTGTGCCGGCGACCGGCAGCGGGTGGGCGGCTGCTGAGGCGGCTCGGGCGGAGCGGCGGCACCGGCGGCAGCTCTGACCGAGGCGTTAACGCTTCTGGATATTTTACTTTATTTTATTTGTCTGAACATTTGAAGCTACATTTTTGCTGTGAGGGTGACTGCACACTGGCACAGGTTGCCCAGAGATGTTGTAGAGTCTCCCTCCTTGAAGATATTTAAAAGCTGTCTAGACATGGTCCTGGGAAACAAGCTTTAAGTGTCGCTGCTTGAGCAAAGGGGTTAGACCAGGTGTGCTTCAAAGGTCCTTTCCAACCTCAACCATCCTATGATCCTGTGCTATTCATTTAACAGCAGTTCATTTTTTCTTCCCATGGATTTAAATTAACAATATATCCCTTTCACTTTCATTACCTGGAATTATCAAAAAGGAGGGAAAAACAAATAAACAAAATAAAAAATTTTAATAATCATGATCAGTCACTTGAAAAGTTACAGGGTGGACCATTAGAGACTGAGACCCTCTATTGCTACTACAGTTCTGTTTAAAGGAATGCGAGTGCAAGAAATAATCTTTACTTGGCCAAATAAAATGGAAGTAAATATTTTAAAATCTATTGAAATAACTTTTATTTCAGAATTTTTATTATTAGTGAAATACAACTAATTGAATTTGAGGCTGCAATGTTCAGCCAATGGCCGAACTAGGACCTGTTTTCCATACACTTAGAAGCCATTACAACTAAAACCAGAAGTGTAAACAGTGAGATAATAATCTACATAAGAGTACAAGAAATTAACATCTGCTATTTTCCTCATATACTGTAAATTAATTTGAAAGTAGGATTAATTAAAGAACCCATATCTGAAAGACAAAGCTTTGATGATAGTGCAGAAACTAATCTGAGATTATTGATTTAGAAAGCAAGAGTTTTCAATAGATGAGCTTGACAAAGAAAGCGAGGGTATTAGAATTTCCACTATGGAAATTGGAGCTCAGACAGAGCAATCACAAGAATAACAGTAAAAGATCACTGTATTGGCAGCTTTATTGTCTTTTAGAGTATGGACTTTTCAGTGCTTTAAATATTAGCATAGGGTGCTGAGCTTGTTAACTTGGAAATATTATGACAGTAAGTTCTGAGTTAATTTTTTTAAAAAAGAAATTAGAATTATCAGAACTTTTATGCTGCTTAGTTTATAATGTTCTGAACTGAAACATCATACTTTTCCTCCCAATTGCCATGTAGATAAAAGAAAACTTGGGTTCATTTGATGCAGAGGTTTTTTTATGAAAAATTATCTCATGGAAAATTTAATTTAAAACCTTAGCTGAAAAACATTTACCTATGGCTATTTATGGTTTGGATACATTTGATACATACGGTTTTTATACATTTGAAACGTATAGGCAGGAAATCAGCAAAATCAGAAAGAAATAATGAAACAACTCAAGAGTTTCTGGTAGTGCAAACCTTTTTGTTTGAAATATGAAATAGGTAATCTAAATTGCCAGAATATGACAATAATACTTACAGTTTTTAGTCTTAGGAATGTTAAGTCTGGCATCCAGAAATACAGCTGCCTCGGTGCAAGAATTTAGGAAACATAATTGTTACAAATATGCTGAAATTGGTAGAACGTATCAATATGCCAGGAAGTTAGAGCCAGAGAAATAATGAATCAGGACTGTGGATGGATATCTTCTGTGCATATGGGGAAAAAATTAATAAATTCCAAAAAAGAAGGTGGTTAGAAACTTGTCAAGGTGATTGTTATATCATCCTTTTGGGGAACAGACTTCAAGTAGAGTAACAGCTGTCTAAATAAAAGCAAAAAAGGATATTCAATCTTCTTGTTCTAGGAATCAGTAAAAATGCCACTGATAAAACCTATGTACACTTTCCCACCACTTTAAAATAAATTATTATATACAGCAGTAAGAAAGACCTTTAGGTGTTGGATCTTTGTCTCTCACACCAAAGAAGTAATTATGCAAGGAGTTATTTTGAAGAATAAAAGTGTAAGTGAGATCAGAGAGGAATTACAGACGTATGTCCAGTATGAGGTAGAATAATCTTCTCCTCTGTCAAAGGGATTTAATTGTCTGCCCTGACCTCCATCTGTTCTATTAATTGACTTCATTAGTTTGTGGTATGGTGTTTTATTAGTGAGATTTCTTAAGATAATATAACAGAAGCACATAGGAAGCTATAACTCCTGCCATGTGACAAGGTATAGTTTTTTCCAATCCTGACCTAAATCACTTGACTGAGGGCAAGAAAAAATAAATGTGTTCTTTACAGTTCCTTTCCAACCCAAAACACTCTATGATTCTATGATAAAGAGATGAAGGGAAGCTAGAAATAAATGACCAGGGAGAAGAAGAGATCTGTAGGAAATAATTAGATTTTAAGAAAAGCAAAAGCTGGTGATGTGCCCTCTGAAATAGAATTGAGAATTAGTCAGGGGACTGAGAAGGCTATGTGCAAAAGAGGAAAAGGATGGAAGATACTTTTATAAAAGGACATATTTTTAAGCAAGGGAGAACAAGTCTTGGAAAGGTCCTGAGGCGTAATGTTTTGTTACTAAATCATACTGTTAAAAATTATTTCTCCTCATCATGAAAGGTATTAGTGTATTTGCTTACCTTTTCCTGTTCTCTTTTTTCAACTATGATCAAGAAATTTAAACCACATATGAATGTACAGTTTGGTTAGTGTGAGCATTGCTGTATTTATGTATTACATGGTAAAGAAATCTGTGGAAAATATGATTAATTTCTCTAACTGTTAGCAATTTTGAAATTTCCCATGTAGTTTTGCAGTACTCTGAAGACAGGTAGAATGTGCTAAATAACATGATAGTAGTGTTGCATGGCTCCTCTTAGAAAGTCATTCATAAATAATATTCATTACATCAAAATATCAATGGGAAACTTTTCTGTCAAGTGGAGAGACAGAAGCAAAATGACCATACATTTCTAACATAATACTGTCTTTCCACAAACCTCTAAGTTCTATGTTAGTAAACACTAATGTTAGGTGTAGACAGTGAAATTGGATAAACTTGTTCACTGAGATATGATTTTGCTTCAAGGAAGATGCCATGCACCAGAGTTTTCAAAATAACACAGATTGCTATGGGAATAATAATAATAATAAAATCAAATGGTAGGCAAGAAAATACCTGAAGTTCAGTCTAAACTCTGTATACTGAATTTCTTTCTAAGGGATGCTATGTCATTTTTAATCAACCCTCAAAACCAGTGAAAGAACAGACAAAAACTATTAGAAACTCATGGCAGAATATGCTCTTCCTGATTTTAGTCATGAGGGCTTGGTTCATGTATGAAGCTAACAGGAAAATTAAAGTTTCTTAATTCTATTTATCATGGTTAAAGAGATAATTCCTTATATATTGGTAAGTGGTGAGAGAAGGAACCATCTTGCTGTACTTCAGCTATTGGATAGTTAGCTGTCTATTCTAAGCTAATGACTTGCACTCCTTAAACATAATCTTCAGGTTGTTTTCATGGTGGTTGGCTTCAGTTAATATTTAATGTCAAATGCCAACATTACAGTAGGAAGAAATGCTGCCTGAAGTGTATGCTTCTGGTTTAGACAGAACATCTCATCTTTTTCACACAAAGTTAGTGTGATAAACATGAGCTTTAGTGATGTGTCCACAGTAGAAGAGGTACCTTTTCATTGTGCTAATCAAAGATGAAAACTTTTCAATAATGGGAGTGGAAGAGTGAGAAGGAGGAGAAATGACAATTTTTACATTTGTTGTTGGTTTTCCTTGTTTCCTCAGATACCAGTTATACACACTACAAAGCAAATAGGATATGTTATGTCAGAGTTCTGGAAAATCTTTGATGCGGGAAAATACAATTAACTAAATGTGAGATGCCTTTGAAGTTATTCATGTAGCAGAATGATAGGGGCTGTCATGCAGATCATTTTGAGAAACTTGTTTTGGTTTTTTTTACCTAAAAAAAAGCATTCACTTAGTAATTCTGAGATTTCTTTTGGAATTGTTAAAGGAACATGAAAGATAAACTGATTTTTATCATATGGGGAGGGTGGGTTGGAAATGGAGGACCTTTTTAACTGAATAGAAAATTACCTACAAATTATATTTTTTTTATACCCTTTTTTTTTTCACATCCCGTTCTAGCTCTCTGTTCTTTTCCTGCTACTATTTCTGGCAACGAGTAGATAAAGTTGAAAAAATAGTGTTTTAAAAAAACAACCCAAAACTCAGGTAAATGATATCAAGACATCTTTTTCAAGCTTCCATGTGTATGGAATCACTATTTGTAGTATATCTTCTTGCTACTTTGTGTAACCATTCTAGAATTTGCATTTTCAAAGGAATGGAATTTCAAAGTCTGTTTCTTAAGTTTCTAGAGTTTGTTGTTGGATTTTGCTTAGTATTTACTCAATTTTTATTGTTGTTTTACAAATTAATTCCACTTCTGCTGTTACGGTTCTGTATAGACTCTTATATTACAGGTTTGTCAACATATCTATTCTGACAGCTGTATTTCAATCATTTTCTGGGGGAACATAATCTCTATTTTTTTCCTCATTTTCCATATTTACGCAAAAAAATGTGCACTACATAAAAGCAGGCACAGACAACCTTGGACTTAGGCATCCATCAGTGGGGAAGAAAGATATGTCTGGTTCTACCCATGAAGCTGTCTCTTAGTAAATAAACTGGTCCAGGTCCTGTTCTCTGCCCTTGAGGACACATAGCACAGTCATCTCTAGAGTGAACATCTTTCTTACAAAAAAAACCAACCAAACCAAACTAACAACAAAACCCAGACTAAGATCTGTTTCTATAATGGGACTTCTGTATGGTGATATTCTGCTTAGCTTCTAGGTGTCCACAATATATAATATAAATCACAACTCTCAGTACTTATGTCATCTAGAAAGTTAAAAATTTCATGCTTCATTATGAATTCAGCAGAGACAGGGCAGTAAGCAGACTGTATGACACGGACTATGTTCTAGGCAGGCTTTTAGTATCAGTATTTGGGGAGAATAAGGGAAGGCAGTAGGCAGCATACGAATGGTTGCCTTGGTATTGTCTTGTAAGATCTAGTGAGTGATTCTGGTGATCCCATCCTTCATAACATTTTGTGGAGACTTGTCTTGCTGAGACAAGCTCTTTTTCCTCTTAAATATAGGGGTTTCAAGCCAGCATTTATGATAAGAAAGCCCACTAAGTTTGAAGGAGAGCAGCACAGGAACAGGTGTTGGAGGACATTCTTCCCTTCTGCTGGTAAAACTTGTCCACTTTCTAGCAAAGAAAGCAAGCTCAAGGGGAAGAGTAAGTTAGAGAAAGTTTGTGATGTGATAACATAGTAAAGATAATCCCCAGTCTCCAATTTTTATTTTATGAAATGATTGTCCTACAGACTGCATGAGGCTTGCTTGCAGGTGAGAATATTTATCCAAGGGAGTTTCAGTTTCATGGGGCTGCGAAGTTGCACAGAATCACAGAATGTTAGGGGTTGGAAGGGATCTCCAAAGATCATCAAGTCCAACCCCCCTGCCAGAGCAGGGCAGAACTAGAGCAGATCACTCAGAAATGCATCCAGACAGGTCTTGGAAATCTCCAGAGAATGAGACTCCACAAACTCTCTGGGGAGTCTGTTCCAGTGTTCTGTAACCCTTACAGTACTAAGTTCTTCCTCATGTTGAGGTGGAACTTCTTATACTCTAGCTTGAATCCATTGCCCCTCGTCCTATCACAAGGCATGAGTGAAAAGAAGTTGTCCCTCCCTTCTTGATGCCCATCCCTCATGTATTTAGACATTAATTAGATCCCACTCAGTCGTCTTTTCTCCAAACTAAAAAACCCCAGGTCTCAGCCTTTCCTCATATGGCAGGTGTTCCACTCCCTTAATCATCCCCATAGCCCTCTATTGGACTCTCTCAAGTAGATCTCTGTCTCTCTTGAACTGGGGAGCCCAGAACTGGATGCAATACTCCACGTGAGGTCTCACTAGGGCAGAGTAGGGGGGGAAGAAGAACCTCCCTTGATCTGCTGAACACATTCTTCTTAATGCACCCCAGGATACCATTGGCCTTCTTGGCCACAAGGGCACATTGTTGTTCCATGGATAACTTGTCTCTCAGGATGCCAAAGTCCTTTTCCATGGAGCAATTCTCTAGCAAATCACCTCCTAACCTGTACTGGTTCATTTTATTTTTTCTTCCCAGGTGCAGGACTCTTCACTTGCTCTTGTTAAACCTCATTAGGTTCCTCTTTGCCCAGCTCTCCAGTCTGTCCAAATCTTGCTAAATGGCCGCACAGCCTTCAGGTGAATCAGCTGATCCTCCCAGTTTCATGTCATCAGCAAACTTGCTGAGAAGGCACTCTGTCCCATCATCTAGGTCTTTGATAAAGATGTTGAACAGGACTGGACCAAGCACTGATCCCTGTGGGACTCCACTAATTATAGGTCTCCAGATGGACTCTGCATCATTGATCACCACTCTTTGGGCTCTACTGTGTATCCACTTTCTAATCCATTCCACTATCCATTCTTCTATCCCACAGTTCCTGAGCTTGCTTACAAGGTTGTTATGGGAGACTGTCAAAAGCCCTGTTAAGGTCAAGGTAGACTACATCCACACATCTCCCTGCATCTAGCTATTTAGTCACAACATCACAAAAAGCTATCGGATTAGTCAAGCATGATTTCCCCTTGGTAAATCCATGCTGACTACTGCTGATAACCCTCTTCTCTTCCATGTGCTTAGAGATGGCCTGTGAAATGAGCTGCTCCATCATTTTTCCAGGGATCATAGAATCATAGAATCACAGAATTGTCAAGGTTGGAAGGGACAGTAAAGATCATCTAGTTCCAACCCCCCCTGCCACAGGCAAGGACACCCCCCCACTAGAGCAGGTTGCTCAGAGCCCCATCCAGCTTGGCCTTAAAAACATCCAGGGATGGGGCTTCCACCACCTCTCTGGGCAACCTGTTCCAGTGTCTCACCACCCTCATGGTACAGAACTTCTTCCTAATGTCTAATCTGAATTGACCTATCTCTAGTTTTGATCCATTCCCTCTAGTCCTACCACTACCTGACATCCTAAAAAGTCCCTCCCCAGCTTTCTTGTAGGCCCCCTTCAGATACTGGAAGTCCACAATAAGGTCTCCTCAGAGCCGTCTCTTCTCCAGACTGAACAACCCCAACGCTCTCAGTCTCTCCTCATAGGAGAGGTGCTCCAGCCCTCTGATCATCCTCGTGGCCCTTCTCTGGACATGTTCCAGCACATCCATATC
>WUAM01000323.1:47779204-47801560 GCA_024336885.1 Actenoides hombroni | reverse complement strand
CCCCATAGGAGAGGTGCTCCAGCCCTCTGATCATCCTCGTGGCCCTTCTCTGGACATGTTCCAGCACATCCATATCCCTCTTGTAATAGGGGCTCCAGAACTGGATGCAGTACACCAGGTGAGGTCTCATGAGAGTGGAGTAGAGGGGGAGAATCACCTCCCTTGACTTGCTGGCCAAGCTTCTCTTGATGCAGCCCAGGATACGATTGGCTTTCTGGGATGCAGGAGCACACTGGTGGCTCATGTTGAGTTTCTCTTCCACCAGTGCCCCCAGGTCCTTTTCTTCAGGGCTGCTCTCAAGCCAGTCACTGCCCAGCCTATATTGGTGCCTGGGATTGCCCCAACCCAGATGGAGGACCTTGCATTTGGCCTTGTTGAACTTCATGAGGCTGGCATGGACCCACCTCTCCAGCCTGTCAAGGTCCCTCTGGATGACATTCCTACCCTCCAGCATGTCAGCCGCCCCACACAGCTTGGTATTGTTGGCAAACTTGCTGAGGATGCACTCAATGCCACTGTCCATGTCTGCGATGAAGACTGGTCCCAGTGCTGAACCTTGAGGGACTTGACTTGTCACTGGCCTCCACTTGGACATGGACCCATTGACAGCCACTCTTTGGGTGTGGCCATCAAGCCAGTTCTTTATCCACCAAACTGTCCATCCATCAAACCCCTATTTTACCAGCTTGGAGACCAGGATGTTGTGCAGGATGTGAGGCTTTGCTCAGGTCCAGATATATGACGTTACTTGCTCTTCCCTTGTCTACTGATGTTGTGACCTTCTCATAGAAGGCCACCAGTTTTTTTCAGGCATGATTTGCCCTTGGTGAAGTCATGTTGATTGTACCCAGTCACATCTTTATTCTTCTGCCTCAGCATTGACTCCAGGAGGATTTGCTCCATGATCTTACCAGACACGGAGATGAGACTGCCTGGCCTGTAGTTCCCTGGTTCATCTTTTTTTTCCCTTTTTGAACATGGGGGTTATGTTTTCCCTTTTCCAGTCAGTGGGGACTTCACCAGACTGCCATGACTTTTGGAATACAATAGATAGTGGTTTAGCAACCTCATCTGCCAGTTCCCTCAGTACCTGTGGATGTATCCCATCAGGTCCCATGGACTGATGCACTTTCAGGTTCATCAGATGGTCACAGATGTGATCTTCACCTACAATGGGCAGTTCTTTCTTTCAACCTCTGCCATTATCTTATGTGACTGCAAGAGTGTGGCTGTAGCCTTTGCCAGTGAAGACTGAGGAAAAGAAGTTGTTGAGAACCTTGGCCTTCTCCATAGCACTTTTCACCAGTTGTCTCATTTCCTTTCTGAGGGGGCCCACACCTTTTTACCATTAGTATACATATAGAAATTTTTGCTGTTCCCCTTGATCTCCCTGGCTAGATATAATTCTAGCTGAGCTTTAGCTTTTCTAACCAGGTGTCTAGCTGCACAGACAGTTTCCTTGTATGCCCGCCATTCTAGCTGTCACTTGGATGGAGGTAAGGCTGACTGGTCTGTAATTTCCTGGATCTTCCTTCTTGTCCTTTGACGACTGGAGTGACATTGGCTTTCCTTCAGTCCTCAGGTGCCTCTCCTGTTTGCCATGATCTTTCAAAAATGATGGAGAGTGGTAGTGCAATAACATCAACCAGATCTCTCAACACTCTTGGGTGCATCCCATCAGGGCCCCTAGACTTGTTTTAATTCAGTTTGCATAACTGATCTCTGACCCGCTCTTCATTGACTATGGGAGAGTCTTCCCTCTCCCAGGCTTCTTGTCTTATATCCAGGCTCTGGAGTTCACAAGGGCTGGTCTTAGGAGTAAAGATTGAAGCAAAAAACGTATTCAGCAGCTCTGCCTTCTCTGCATCTTCTGTTATCAGGGTTCCCAGCTCATTCAGCAGTGGGCCCACATTTTCCACATTTCTTCCTTTTACTACTGATATTTTTGAAGAAGATCTTCTTGTTCTCTTTTACTTCCTTTGCCAGTTTAAGTTCTAAGAAGGTTTTGGCCTCTCTTGTTGCCTTCCTACAAACCCTGACAATATCCCTATACTTCTCCCAAGTGACAAGTCCTTTCTTCCCATGAACTGTAAATTTCTTTCTTCCACGACACTTTATTCAGAAGATTCTTGCTCATCCACGCACGTCTTTTACCATCTCTACCCAATTTTTTACTCGAAGAAATGCACCTATCTTGGGCTTGGAGGAAGTGGTATTTAAAAATTGACCACCTTTCTTGGGTTCCCTTTCCTTCCAGAGTCTTAGAGCATGGGATTCTTGCAAGTAGTTCTTTGAAGAGTCCAAAGTTAGCCCTGCAGAAGTCAAGGGTTGTAATCCTACTTACTGCCCTGCTTCATCCTTAGACTCATCTCTAGTGAGCCTTGTTTTATCTCCTTCCTACTCTGAGATCAGTTTAAAGCCCTTTCAATGAGCCCCGCCAGCTCCTGTGCGAGGATCCTTTTCCCCTTTGAGACAGGTGTACTCCATCTGTTGCCAGCAGACCCAGTGCCATATAAACTTCCCTGTGATCAAAGAACCCAAAATTTTGATGGTGGCACCAGCCCCTGAGCCACAGTTAATCAGGTGTGTTTTCCACTCTCTTTCAGTATTTTTCCCTGCCACTTGAGGGATTGATGAAAACACCACCTGCACACCTTCAACCAGTCACCCCAATGCCTTGCAGTCCTTTTTAATAGCCTTTGGACTTCTCTCTGCAATCTCATCATTGCCAAGGTGGATGACTAGCAAAGGGTAATAATCAGAGGGCTGCACCAGAGCAGAGAGTTTCCTTTTTACATATCTCACCTGAGCCCCAGGGAGACAGCAGACTTCCCTGTGGGATGGGTCTGGTCAACAAATGGTCCCTTCTGTTCCCCTCAGAAAAGAGTTGCCCACTACATTTACCCTCCTTTTCTTCTGAATTGATGAAGTCCTAAGGTTTGGGGGTGAGTAACAAGCCCTGGGCACTCACTGGATGAATCTTCATCTCTGTTGTCATTTGCCTGGCCCTCAAGTTCTAAAGCCCCATACCTATTTTTCATAGGTAACTGGGAGGGTGATGGTGGCCGTGAGGGTTTTCGCTTGCCTCTCCAAGGAAGGTCCTCTCTCCATTCCCCCTGTCCCTTAGGTCCCCTCCTTCTGCCTGGTGAGAGAAGGGGGTCCATCACTTCTTGCTGAGACTCTCCCTGCTGCCCTTGCCTCCATCAATTTATTTTGCTTTTACACTCTCTGATGATTCTCAATCTCTCTACCTCCTCTCTCAGTTCAACCACCTACCTGAGCAGGTCGTTTATTTGCTCACACCACACAGTTACAGTTTTTTCATATTCCAAACGTCAGAATCTCAGAACAGAAATCTTTCAGTTTAAGATAGACACAATACTGCACACAGTCCTTATAGTCATCCCAGCCTTATTTGAAATACAACGTTTGTAACTTGAAAGAGGGGAGGTGTGGGTTTAGACTTCTTCAAATTAATGAGGGTAGTCATTCAACTCTCCCATTGCTGGGATGAGTGCATAATTATGACATTATCATATGAATGAAGACAGTATCACCACCTGGTAACTGAACTAGGTAATGCAATGAAAATGTCATGCCTGTGTCTCTAGTGTAATTCAGTTCCAGGAATTTGGATAACAGAGAAGCAACTGGAGTTTTTTGCCCATATAATATATTGGGATAGGAGTGCTTCATGCCCAGCTGGTTTAAATTGCTTTTCCAACCCTATTTTTGGTTATTGTAACATTTGTAATGTTTCCTCTTCTTACACTGAAATGCCAACAGGAAGATATCAAATTCTAATCATTAAATAGCCTCAAGAGATCAAATTGCCTAACAATCAGTCCCTCAGACACTTTCTCAGTTAGTTCAGACATGAGTTGTAGTTTCTTCCATCCTTGAGGAGTGCGCACACGTAAGCTTAATGGTGAAGAAAGAAAGCAGGGACTGAGATTTGTGAGTTTCCCTCTTCAATATTTAGACAAAAGCTGATAGATTCCCTTAAGAATTTTCCTTTTCAGTCATTTGACCTTTCTTACAGGAGAGAAGTTAAAGCCATTCCATGTTAGTACTGTTTAATTTTTATGTCTTGCATTGATAATTGGTAATGAATTTTGGTATCTTGGAAGCTTTATTCCAATTATAAAGGTCTATTCTGCAACTTTAAAAGAAAAAGTGTAAAATAGTGATTTTTGTATGTGTATTTAATCTTTTTTTCAAATTCACAAATAATTTTTTTTACTCCAGGCATAAGAAATGTTACTCTACAGGAGTTACTGCCTTACAGGAACTCAGGGTTGAACATCCTCTTTCAGATCATAAGCTTTTCTTTTGGAGTAACACATCAGAATTTAAGAAAACAGAGATGCAGAAAAGATATAAAGAGGGACCCAGAGAGCATTGAATTTCTTTTAGAAGGTCTTATCAGAAGTAAAAGCTGGATATTAAGTTAGCAGTTGTGCTAGACTGTAGTGATGATATTTTTTGTACATTTCCCTAAAATACGTACTTGAAGAGTAGTGTTTTCATAAGACTTTGCAGCCACAATTAGAAAAAGACTATCAAATAAGTATATGTGATCATCATGCATTTTAGATATTGGACTCTCTAAACAAAAAAGTCTTAATGTGCTGTCACACTACCTTGCAGTCAAAGTTAATTGTTGCTTTATTAATTTAGAGTGTGTCATGACCTCTCTTGCATTGTAGTTTCAGACGTTTGAATGGCTACATTCGTAGGAAGCTTAAATTCATATTATGAATGGTCACATTTTGATCTGAGTGGAAGACACTTTGAATTTCGGGATAATTAGTAATTTATGTTTGTAAACAGTTTATGCCATATTTTTTCTCTCCTAATATTGACACCTCATATTTTCTTGCAATCTTCATCAATTTATCTCAAGAAGCAGAAAGTATCATGAAATTCATCTAGCCACTGAAATTGTTCCATGCTTCTTATGTGCAATACCAGATGAAATTAGAGTTCAAATGTCAGTGAGATAAGTACAAGTGTCTTAACTGAGCATTTACAATTAGTCTTGGGTCCTCCTGGCCATAATATTTTTTTATCATTATAAATACAGGAAAAAAATAAAGGAAATCATATCTGTGATTTTTCGGCAACACCTTTTTATAATTAGTTCAAATACCTGATTTTTTACAATATGCTTAAGAAATTTATTTCTTTGGTTTTATTGAAAAGGAGTGATGATCACACTTTTTCTTTTCCTCTGCTTGCTTTTCAAATTGTTTTCATTATTGAGAGAATTGCAGTTTTCAAAAACAATGTAGGAACTACACGGCCTTTTCTTAGAATCCCATCATTCTTTGTGATAGTGTATGAGACTTAGAAATTCAGAATAAGAGTAGTAGCTTAAAGGCAAGAAGCAATGATATGAAATAAATGTGTGTCCGTTTTCTCAAAAGTTAATGGTGATTGTAGTTTCTAACCTGAGGGATCTACTGACATCGTCTGAGCCTGAGACACTCACTGGAGAAATTCATAGAGGGTAAATACAGCATGTTATTAAAAAAACCCACACACACAAAAAAAACCAGTCACTAATTTAATGATAGTATGTAATTTGCATTGCTTTTCAGGCTTTATTTCCATATTTTTAAAAAATAATGACATAAATGATGTATCACTGTCCTCAGTTATTTCTAACCATAAATTTAAGACCAACTTGAAGATCCATAATGATGTTTGTATAGTTGGCACTTATTTTCACTTTAAGAAAGGATAGATCATAGTTCTGAAATTTGTATCACTGGTATTTTGCTTTCATTTCATTTCTGTTCTTTAAATCATCAAGAGAATATTAACTGTAAATTAATAAGAGATAATTAGAATGTGATGTAAAAGACAAATGACAGTTCTGAATTGCTAAAAGCCCCTCTGATCCCTCTTACATGGTAAATTGCTGTGACTGAAAAGCAATGCACTACCACACAAATTATACTGACATATGACTTGGCTAATCCATCGATAATGTAGACACGTAGCTCAGATACTCATACCTAGTGAAGCTTGTAATGCTGAGTTAGGGTTTGTTGGTTGGTTGTTGGTTGGTGGTTTTTTTTTTTGGGGGGGGGGGGGAGTTTGTTGGAGTTTTGTTTGTTTGTTTTTAATAACAAATTATTAATATATTGTTGAAATCCATTATTATTGGGTAACTGCTTACAAAAATCCAACAAAATAAACACATATCTTCTATTAGGAAAAATAATTTCTCATGACACGTGGCTGCATGTTAATTTTCTAATTAAATTTCACATTAACTATAGCCAGGCATTGCTATAGTTACAGTTCTAAGATTTAAAAAATATCAATGATTGTCCGATTTCAGTTAATAACCTTCCCACCAACCTTCAAAGTATTCCATCCAGAAACTGCACATTAGTTAATGACTGATGTTCCTTTTTGTTGTTCACTATGACTTTATCTGACTTTTCTGAATGACTTTGTGTAGTATGAGGAAGAACGAAGCTTAGCTCATTTCAGCGTATCAAGCGATGAATCCTAGAAGCTGGGAAAGAAACCCTAAAGAAATTATAACTTTTTTTTATTTTAAAATAGTAGACAAAACCAGTATGCATTTACTGGTATTTGCATGAACTATTCTTTTGTTTATGAGCAAACAGTTAGAATGTAATGGTGATTAAGAAGTTGCAGTGCTGAATTTGAGGTGGAGATGCATTTAAGCCTGTTTTGGGAAGAGCTTTTACAGAAAACAACTGTGTGATTAGTTTCCTGCTAGAGTTCCAAATTATATATATGCATTGCTAAAATTAGTACTGTAGGCATTTTCACAAATTTCTATGCCTTGGGTTTTTATTGACGGTATCATGCCACTACATTAATTTAGTAGAATATTATGTATGTTTAAAACAGATTAATATTTTAAAATTACTTTTATTTAAAAAAACCCAAACCAAACAATCACACGATTCCCCCTGACAAAAAAAAAACCCATAACACAACCAAACAAAACGCTAAAAATCAAAACACTGTAAAAGCACTTTACTTCATAACTTTTGAAATAAGATGTTTCAAGGGGAAGAGGAGAGGGGAAAGAAGAAAAGCTACAATTCATGTTAGTAAATCCAATATTTTTGAAAGCCACATATTTTGTGAAATGTATTAAATAGTGTACAAAATATAACTATGAGGAGAATCTGAAGTTTTATTAATTACATTTGTTCTTTTTAATCTGATGACTAGCCAGTGACTCTTAGGGTTCATTTATTCAAGCCAACTGTATGTTTTCAGAGCATATGTCTAAAGAAGCAGATGTGGGTGTTTAATCCCAATTCTGTATTGAGATGAGACTTATGTACAAATCAAAAGCTTTGTCTCAGGGAATTTGAACAAAAGGGAGGGACAGAGACTGAAGATGGTCAGCAACTGAAAGCTGAGGTGCACAGTAGTGTGCTAGCTGGTTTAGATAAAACCTGAGAAAGCCTAGGAAATCTGTGCAGTCCTCAGTCTCCTGTGTTCATATAATCTATATTTCTGTTTAGTTTTCTTGTGACTGTTCATGACCTGGACAAACAGGTCAAAGAAAACTGAAATCACTTTAAAGTTTGCTATTCTACCCTTGAGTGAAGAGGACTTTTAAGCCATGTCTCACATTTCCCCAGCAGGTACAGAATTAGTATAGAGCTACTGAAATACTCATCTACTCAAGCTGAAAAACTGCTAACTGCAGATCCTGGAAACCATTATGTTGGCCCTGAAGGCCTGATTCATAGACTACCTAAGTGTGTCTTGGATTCTTGATTTATAATTGAGTCCAAGTGATGTTTCTAGTAGATGCATATCTGTGTTGACTTCAATCTGTATTTACTTCAAAGGCAATAAATGTCTCATTAGCCTGAAATTATACTCCTCTGACAATAAAGAAATCATGTATGAATGTATGTGAGTTCAGGTCTTCTCTCTGTGTGTTGTGTTGCCAGAAGCTGCCATTTTAAATTGCATATTTTGATCTGGATTGATTAGTTTTGATTGAGTGGGTGATGCTTCCAAATAGCAAGCTCTTGCAAGCAAGTTTGTATATATTTTACTAATGCTTGAAGCAATGCAAAAAAAAATAATCATGGAAAACATACAACACTATTAGTGATAATAAATAAAGACGTAACAAGTACATTTCTTCCTGTAGACTCAGTATGTAAAGGTGTATTAAATAGCTGACTGGATACATAAAGATATGCATCAAACTGGTTTTGATATAATATCTAAAAACATTCGAAAATGCATACAGTTTTCTATTTAAGATTAATCTCTAATTGCAATCTGTGGCTCTCTGTTTATGTATTCCAGCTGTTTTAATGATGCACATCGCAAAATCAACCCATTCATGAACATATAGGTAGCATGTCTTCTTCCTTATCTCTTGATATTCTTACTGAAAATTATTCCATGTATCTTTATCTGTGTATGAATGTATGTATATTTCATGTGTGAAACTAACCTTATGAAAATGGTAATTTCTCCAGTAATAAGTCAATAAACTGAAAAGTAGTATATTTTCTGCCTCATACTCTCTTTGTAAAACAATTTTCTTCATGAGACTTCTCTTTAAAGACTTACTGTATGCAGTGGTCATACATAACTTATTACTTATGTAAACCTTATGAAGAGAAAATTATTAAAAAGAAAATTATTATTTTTTAAGAGAAATTATTAAAAACTTTGCCTCTATTGCCATTTAAGTGGCTAACAATAACTTTTAATAAACAGAAGATATTATAATAAATAGTGGGTTTAGTCTGACTTACCAGCTTAGAATTATGGTATATACCTTGCCTGTGTTAATGCACTTGTCACTACCTGCTGTTTGTTTATGTCTTTGCACTGCTTGGCAAAGGCTGCAGGTCTGTTGCAGGTCAGACAGTGGGGGTGAGTGAGCTGGCTCTATTATGTGTGTCAGACAACAGTTTGTTTCCTTATGGATTCAAGATCCTTAAAATCTAAATGTCTATGTGTACATGAAGCAAACTTTGTGTGTGCTTCTGTTAAGGTACAGGGAAAACTAAAACACAATGTATGAGTGGATTTAATACCCACAAAACTAAGTCTTGTTGGTCCTAGTTAAGGAAACAGATAGCAAATTCAGTTCCATGTCAGTAATGAATGTTTCCATTTTCCTCTCCTTTCATCCTATTCAAAATAATGACATATAACCAGATATTTTATCCAAAGACACCCTGTAATTAGGATGGATAAATATCAAGTCACATTTTTGATGGTTGTTTATTATCTATATATATAATCTGTTATTATTAGTGTGTGTATCAAGTGAGAATTTACACTTTTCCTCATGTTGTTATTTTTCTTTCTCTCCATGCTGGTAATATGTTCACTCTTGTTTATTTGTCATTCCCATTTTCTTTCTTGTTTTGTTTCCTCTTTTACTTCATTTGCTGTTTGCCCAGACAAGTTTTTTCTGTATCTGTTTTTCATCATCTGAATCAGCGTCTTCCTTTCACCTTGTCAGTTTTCTCAGTGCTTTATTCCACATTTCTTTTTCTTAAACTTCTGCAGTGTGGATATCAAGGGAATAGGATCTGTTGCTCCTCCCTGAGCAAAGACTAAAACAACTGGGTACAACTGGAAAATCTGCTTTGTGCTGCATGGTCAGAAAAGTGTACTACATTCAGAATGGGAGAGGGCATGAGGGCACACTACCCAAAATCAATTGCCTGCTGCTGATTTCTGCTAAAGATGCAGGAATCAGAAGGGAAGGTATTATTTGAGGAGGAATGTTGGGTGACCAGTAGTGAGCTGACCAGAGTGCCAGGGAGCAGCTGGACTGGGGCTGCACCATGGGGAAGGATGTGTCAGGAACTGTGGGCATTGCAGAGCTAGCAGGGTAATACTCTTGCTGATGGGGCATCCTCCTAAAGCACCCTATCGAGGCTGGGCTGGGGAGAGGGACAGGACCCTGCCACTGGCCAATGATCATCAAGCCAGGCAGGATGAGCAGTCAAGCCCAAGTTCAACTTGGGGATCCATTCAGGGCAAAATCCAGGCTGGGCATGGGGCTTCCTGCAGCACAACTCAGGCAGGGACTGATGGCTGTGGTGGTGCCTGCAGGGACATGACACATAGAGCTGTTACTAATTCGTCCTTCAGAAATCATGCTTAAATTGCAAACCTTTGGAGGCATCATCTGAGCTTATTATCTACGAGTGGAAATAGAAATTTTGGTTGACCATAAATAATATGTATCTGCTATTTTTCTGGCCTCTGGCCTCAGTTTTCTATAACAAGGAGGGGTTTTTGCTGTGGAATTAATATCTGTGATTTTGAGTTGAATAATGGATAAAAAGGGTCTCTAGCATTTCTTTGGGCAGAGAGGATGAAAGTATTAAAAAGTGCTATATGTTTATTTATACTGCTTGTAATGGTTAGCACATATATACGAATGACTTGTATTTCTTTAAAAATTAACAGAATTATTGTATGAATTGCCTTCTGTAAAAACTAAAAGTAGGAGCATGCAAAAAGCTAACATTACATAGTTGTAACACTATGTAGGTCAAAAACTAACTTTTGAAAGATTGTATTACAATTTGTTTTTCTTTTCAGTTTCCACTTCTACTTTTTGTCAGATATAGAATAAAACAAATAGAAAAAACAGTAACTTTGTCCCTAATTTTGACTAGCTTACACTTGATTTGAACTAATGTAATGCTGACTTAGACGGAGGCAAAATTGACTGTCAAATGGAAGAGTGGGCATACTTGTGAAAACTACCATATAGAAGCCATATAACAAAGACAGATTCAATGCAGCAAAACATTTAATGATTGTTTACTGTAGGAATTCAAATATGCTTAACAAAAAAATGCTGTTTATTTAGGGCAGAAAATACCCTGGATCTAGCACTTATATGTGGTACCCTTCCTGGAAGCAGCAATGTTTGGGCTGTGGTTTGGAAGCATATAGAGAAGCAGAAATATTTGGTTTGTGGTATAACCTCTGACAAGCTTGTGGCTTCAATTTTCAGCTCTCTTTATGTATCTTTGGCAACACATAGCTAACCACGGTACTTAAAGTTCATAAAACATTTGAAGGCCTTGGTGTGGAAGTAGTGTGTGAATGTAATTGTTTGGTTTGTTGTTTTTGTTTTGTTTTGTTTTCTGGATTTATGCCAATATGAGTGTGTCTGTTGATTTGAATTGCTTGTTTCCTCTTGGCCACAGGCTGACTGAGTGGGTTGGACTTCACTGGAAGGAGCCATTTCGCTGAGGAAGTGGAATAACTGAGGATCTCTCCCCACGCTACTTGCTGGGAAGTGCTGTGCGTTGCCAGGATTAAGCCAACGCTGAAGTCTGGGATGGGCCTTAGAGGCAAACACTCCCTTGTTTCTTCTGTCATTGGGATTTGTCTATGGCCGGTCAGCTGAGGCATCTACCACACATCAGTTTTTGGGTTTTCACTGCCTGAATAAGGTTACGTTTGCCCTAGCTTCATGTCCTTTTAACTACTTTTTTTATTAGTTTTCATTTTCCTTGACTGATTACTTTTCTTCTGGCTGTGGAAAAAAGAGCCCTGCTGATGTTGATTTAAATAATGTCGAAACCAGTGGGACTTCTATGGCTGCCTTTGATCTTCACCCCAGTGTGTGTCATGTTGAATTCTAGCTTCCTCCTGTGGATAACTGCACTGGCTATAAGATTTACTCTCATTGATGGCCAAGCACAATACCCAGTGGTTACCACAAATTATGGCAAAATACGTGGTTTAAGAACACCTTTGCCTAATGAGATCCTTGGTCCTGTGGAGCAGTACCTGGGTGTTCCTTATGCCTCCCCTCCAACTGGAGAAAGGAGATTTCAGCCCCCGGAGCCACCATCATCTTGGACGGGTGTCCGTAATGCCACACAGTTTGCCGCCGTCTGCCCGCAGTACCTGGATGAGAGGTCATTGCTCAACGACATGTTGCCAGTCTGGTTTACAGCCAATCTGGATACCGTGGTGACATATGTTCAAGATCAAAATGAAGACTGTTTGTATTTGAATATCTATGTGCCCACAGAGGATGGTAAGTACTCTAAGGACCACACTGCAGTGCACTTATCAGTTCTGCACAAGAACAGCAGCCATGTCTTTAAAGCACCTTGCTCAGTTTCCTCCATGTTTTATCTGTGGAAATGGAACATGCCTCTGAATATGCATTATAAGTATTACTTTGTTGATTGAACATGCTTGCATGAATTCTCTCTCATGTTACAGTGTAACATCAAACATTTTATGTGAAGGCAGTGGCCAGGGTGTGTGAGCCAGCCTTTAGTTCACATTGATGATCATCATTCATGGGAGAGGAAAAGGGAATAAACATTAACCAGAAGTAACATATTTATTTTCCTATGCATGAATGGTATAAATACTGCCACATACTAATTTTTAAAGCAGAATTTCCCTTTTTTTTTTTTATTAATTTTATTATAAAACCTCTGAGCCTACTGTTAACTCTTCTTGATTTTAATGGATAATACAAAAAAATTATAGTAGTTCAGTCTGCAGGGTTTTTTTCTAGGATTTTTACTTATGAAAGTTTTCAGGCCAACTTATTTTTCTTCATTCACTGCATTTAAAATGAAGTAAACATGATTTTATTATGCAGGGCTGAGCAAGTTAAACTTTCATCCTTTTTCTGCAACCCATTCTCAAGAGGGCTACTTTAAACCACCTCCTATAGACAAAAAAGATGAACACAATTAGTAAAACACAAGTGGTACTGTTTCCACAACGCAATTGGTAACTCACAATTGGTATTGCTTCCTATAGGCAAGAAGACCTGTTTTCATCAGGCTCCAAATGAGTTAAGTTTATTCTATATCAAAAGGTAATAAAAATTCTACTGGCAATTATATTTAATATTCTGCTAAAAGCCAGTTCTTTCAGCCACTTACAATGTAGTTATCAATGCATAACATGACGGATTTCTCCCAGATATGCAAATCCCTTCACTTTAGCTGGGGGTTTGATTTGCATAACTGAGGCATTGTTATTTCTCAGTAACCATTCTCTAAATATGCAAATTTTGTACTTTGATTATTATAATCCTTCTGCCTTGATTAGCTTCTTTACTCAGAATTTCCAAGCTGTTTGCCAGCAATAAACATACCGCCTTCTTTTTCCTGTTCTCATCAGCTGAAGCAAAAACTTGAAAGCTAAAAATAAAGGGGTAAGGTTTGGGAATACTGGTAGCTCTGCAAACATAAATAATGCCAAGCTGCTTAAAAAAAAGTGCTCTGAAGGAAAAGCTGTGTGTATGGGTGCTCTGCACCCATGTGCATGGGCATGTATGTGTGTGTACAGATGAAGGAGCAGATCTGTCCACTTGGTTCTTTCCCTCTTTTATTCTCATTGTACTGCGTATCACTCCTTGGACAGTTACAGAGGTAATTCTCTCCCAGATTTGTTTACGTTCTGGATTTTATCCTGCTGCATTTAATTAGCCACTAGGGTAAGCTTGCCCTAATAAAGCATTTCAGGTTAAAATTTTCTTTGTTCACACAGAAGGCATATCCACTCTGCTAACTCAGTCTAATTTTAAAGCCCAGTGTTAATAAATTAATATATTCCTCCTATCTAGTAATAAGAAGTTTCATCAATTAATTAAGGAAGATGGGAAATTAGACATGGAAAGATATATATAAATGTCTCAGAAAATAGTATTTGATATTAAATGGATAACAATAAAATACTATATGCTGAATGACTAACAACCTATAAAATTCCTTATATTGTGTGTAATAGCTATGACACTTGCTGTTAGATTAAAAATACGAAGAACTGATCAATTTAATTTTACCTATTGTAGACATTTTTGTCCACTTAATTCTGGAAAAGGTGTGTTTTATTGTTCCTCCTCATTTAGATTTATTTTTCTTACATTAAATAGCATATACATAGAATATATTTTCTGTTATATATACTCTTTAAAATATAAACCCACACATAAAAAGAGTACATGGATGAAAAATGAGAGACAAGGTTTGGTGCCAGTGATGGGCTGAAGGCAAGTTTATTCCTGTACAAGATGACAAGCATTTTTAGCAGGTTCCAATGGGGAACGAGAAACTTAACAAATGGAGCACATGATGTTTTAATTGTGTACTGTATATCTTTCACTTGTTAAATATAACTCAGTGTGGCTTTTTTGGTGAGGAAAACATACAACCTTCTGCTCATAAAGATGATTAAAGAGCTCTTACCTACAAATCACATCTCCAAAGTTACTGTGTCTTCAAATCATGCTAAACATAAATAGCCTTAAATTGTAGTCCATACAATCTGATTAAACACATTATGCTTCATTATATGTGCTTAGTTGGCAAAAATAAGATATATTGTTATGGAGACAGACCATGAAATTAGTTTTTGAAGCAAGATGTCAAAGTGAGTGACTGAGTTAAATTCACATTTTCAATTATTTCTCAAGTAAGAATTTGCATTTGAAACTGTTTTCTGTCTAGAATAATAGGTAGATGGAATCATACAAATCTAATTAGTGTTCTGACGATGAAGCCTAATCTGAATGATGTAATGCTTTTTTTTAAAAAAAACCCACCACAACTTTGGTGAGAAGAATTGATGAACAAATCAAATGAATTAACTGTGGTGACATGCAGTGATTGCTTCAAACTAATTCTAGTGAATAACTAACCAAAACACAGCTCAGGTTTGGTGTGTGGGTTTTTGTTGTTGTTGTTATTGTTTGCTTTTGTTTGTTTTGTTTTTTTATTTATTTACTATTATTGTTGTTATTTGGTTTGTTTTGTTTGGTTTTTGTTTTTTTTTTTTTCACTTTCTTTTGTGGTTGTGGTTTTGGTTTTAGTTTTGTTTTTTGGGTTTGGCTTTGGTTTGGGGGTTTTTTTTACACTATGTAGCACAAACTGTTTCTTATCAGTTCTGTGGTTTGGTGAAAGGGAACCAAATTTTGGTCATGTACTTTGATTAAAGACTTGAAGAATAAACGCACACATGCATTCATCTGATTTCAGAATTACCAGTATAAACCAGTGGAAATAAGAGTAGAATACAGTCCCTTTAACTGGGTAGGTAAGGTTTGTTATTTATAATGAAATAGTCTGAAATCTTGCTTCTTCATCTGAAGAACTACACTGAAATTAAATGACATAAAACTCTATAGTTCCTTAAAATAGCTGGAGCATCTAATTAAAGAAATTACAATATCCTGTTACATAGTTTATATCTGTATTAATCATAGCCTTTCTTTTGACCTGGGTTCTGGATTTCTAATATCAAATGGCAGAATCCCATCAGAATTTTCTACATTAAAATGTTTTTACAAAGCAAAAAAGTATCTTTGTTTTTAGTTCATTTTAGGTGAAAATATTATTTATGATAGAAATCAAAACACATACCTAACAGAATATTTCTTCAATTCTGTCCATGTGGAGATTTATTGCTTTGCTGCTGTTCACTGGACAAATGGTTTGTACTTATACTTTCCTTAGAGTAACACCTCTATTTCAGAGAATCTAGAGCAACTGCAGAATTTCAATGTTTGTTTTCCTTTGCCTTTGGAAGGGAAAGAATTGCAGCCACTATATCCTTTGAGTTTCTATTTTTTTTTCTTCCTTTTTTTTTTTTTTTGTCACAATAAGTATAAATAATAATGCAGTTATTTTAAGGATACACAATACAATAAATAATGATAAAATTTGGTAAACTACTTTTATTTAATATGTCAAACCTATAAGCATAAGAAATTACTCAGAACTGAAACAAATAAAAAATTTATAGTAAAATTACCATTTTATCCAAATTGCTTTCTAAACTTTTGGCTTGGTCTTCAGAATAATTTGCATGGGTATGTATTTCCTTGTCTGCTCTTCTAGGTATTATAAATTGCAATTTTCCACAAGAATACTTGAATGAATGTCAGTTTTGAGGAGGTCATCTAGGGAAATGATATTGAGGACAGTCTGTTTATTATAACTTTGGTCTGAATATGGGTTTATCTACAGTGGAAATACTAGATTGAAGAGGACACAGAATGTTAATCGGCTGTGCTTAATCCCTGGCCTTTATCATTTGAATCTGTAGATGCTGAAGGAGGTTGCTAACTGCTATCATAACTGGGGAAAAAAACCACCCAAAACAACACAATAAAAGAAAAACCAGAAAAGCCCCTTATTTTGCATATATTTCATGATAAACTTCAAAACTCTATTAATAGCAAGGAAAGAATTAAAAAAAACCAAAAATGTGAATTCTGGTTTTGTTTCTTTATAACCTGCTCTGTTTAGATCAAAGCAGAAAATAAAAAGATGACTTTCTGTTGTCTTTGCATGATCAATCACGAGTGTATATACTTTACTCATTTTGATATATTGAAAGAGGGTACATTTTAGAGAAGCAGGTAACTACTCAATCACTATATATCTGTTAGGGATTAACTAATGAAATGTCTAGCATCTTCAGAGGTTTGCTCACTAAAAATGCTCTGTGAGCCCTTGTCTCATTTACATTCCAATAAATACAGCTCAAGTGACAACAAAAGGTGTTAGGCCATCATACTTATTAAGGCTTAATGGGTAGGTCATCATTTTTTCACTAGATTAGGGAAACTGAGATATTGTCCTGGACTACAGGTATATTTAACTGGGGGCTACACAGTTAGAAAAAGGTCTTGGGCAAGAGAAAAGAGATCAGCACTGTTCCTTCTCTGGGCAGTGATGTGAAGGAAAGGTACCCGCATCTTTACACTCTGTGCCTATTTGACTAAGAAAAAAAGAAATTAAAAACTTGAATGAAGCTGATAAAGATGCTGTGCCTTGTGTGATTACTATAGCTTGCATACTGTACCACTTTCTCGTATTAGTCAAATTCTGCTTAGTGTATAACAGTTTGCAGCCATCTCCTTGTCATTGCTGTTGAGTAAGTGTCTGTTTAACTTGTAAAAAAATCTTTTTATCCAGATAATACTGATAAAAAAATTGTACTTTTTTTCCCATTTTTTGGAGGCAGGAGAAAAATATATTAGAAAAATGTGTCCCATCTTTACAATTATTTGATGGCATGGAATAAAAAAAAAGTAAGCTATTCAGTGGCTTTTTTAATATGATAAATAAGGTTCCATACATAAAAATGGTAACATAGTGTACCAGAAAGACAGGTACAATATTGAACCACATTATTTTTGCTGGATCATTAGTAGGTGATAATATTTTATTTTCCAAATAAACCCATATTTCTATAGCGTAGATTCTCCTAAACTGTATGTAGTTTCAAGCAGATGCATACATTTGCCCAGTAGTCTCAAAATTACAATTGTTCCATTATTTCACTACTTTTGTAAATTTAAGTAGCTACTTAAGAAATCAAATCCAGGATTTATGTATATAGCTTCAAGTAATTAAGAATCCAATATCTCTTGTTTACATATTTGTAGTTTTGATTCTTCAAAATCTTTATTATGTGTCATTTGAAGTCAATTATAATTTGTGTGATTGGTATAGGAACATACAGTTTTATTTCTGATTTCTGAAGTATTTTTAAAAGCAAATTAATTAAATTCCATTATATTTTTTAAAAAATATTTTAAGTCTGTTTAAAAACATTTATGAGGTTTTTTGTGCGTTTTTTTAATAGATTATAATGTTTGAAGAGTGTCATATTACAAATAATGATTTTCTGAGACAAAACAGAACATAATAGGAGTGTGTTTTCAGTTTCAAGATTGTCAGGTTTTCGTCAGTTACTAGTTTACTTTTAACCTTCACCCTTTCAGTCAATTCTTTCTGTTCTCTGAAAAATACAAATTCATTATTAAAATTCTCTTGTTACTTAAATGCATTTCATCTTATACTTTACAAAATTATACACAATAAGACATATCCTGTTGTCAAATGCTTTTATCAGTTTCCAAAGTCAGAGAGATTAGTAGTAGATAACAATTACAATACAAAATGATAACACTGGAATTATTTAATATAATCCCAGTTAAATTAAAGTTTTTAGCATTGGAGACAAAATCGCTTTCCAACGTGAAAGATAAACTCCCTATTGTGTCAGAGTGCCTCAAGCCAATTCTTTCACCGTTAGGGTCCAATATATCCCCTCCTACTAATCCAGAAATGTTGCAGCATCTGTGAGAAAAAGGCGGCATATGTCTGACTATCCTTTGCCTACCAGGCTAAAGCAGTGGGTAATCCACGCCCTTATTTTACATTCTTGCTTTTAACAGTCACTAATACCTTCTGACACTAAAGAACAGGATTCTAATCTAGATGAAATAAAGTTCTTAAATCCTTAGAGCTAAATTCGGCTTTAGTTGCTGATTTCAAAATGCTGTCCTTCCTTTCAAGAGTTGCCCATTCCACAGGCACTTTACAGGATGGCACCCAAATGGCCTTTTTAGGAATCGATATGCAGTGAAGCCTAAAGAGAAGACTCAGCATTCAATATGACATTACCTAATCTGAACAGGATTTTTGGCAGTTTCCTAAAGCCTCATCATAGCCTCATAGTGAAAAACCTGCTAGAATGGGAGGAATTTTTTTAAATCACAATGAATTAGTGTTTCTTCTGCAAAGACAAATTAATGTTGTCATCCTTTTAGTCAAAGAACAGTACCCTTGTTGTTGTAGAGGCTGTGCCATTTGTCTTGGTGACACAAAGGAAACAGTCTTCAGTCATCACTTCACTTGCCTCTTCCGGGTTTTTAAATTTTTTTGATGTGTTTTGGGTTTTGGTTGTTCCTTTCCTTTTATATATATACATATATATACACTTTTTTTTTTTTTTTTAAAGTACCTTTCCTCTGCACTTCTGCAAAACATATTTGTATGCTGCTGGTTTTCACTATGTGTCTTCATCTTTCTGACAAAACACAAATCAACATGACACCTACATAACATTGAGCCAGTGCCTCTCTCCTAGAGCAGTGCATTGGGTCCTCACCAGACTTCTCAGTGAACAGTGTGGAATAAGGATCTTAGCAGTGGCATGGCTATACTGTCTGTATTAGCTTTGATTTCCTATTAAGGCTTTGTGATCTCATTGAACTTCCTTTGAATTTTTTTTGCATAGTTCATGAACTTATGAAAGTTATTTGTCTCTTTTTATTCAAATTTGGTTCAGTTTCCCTTACTGAGCACATTAATTGCAGATTCAGACAAAACTGACTCTTGCTGAGTAGCTCAACTAACTCACAAGACTCATTAATCAGTCTACATCTGTCAAAATATTTAAAGGAATTGTCCCTACATCAATGTGGTAGTCATAGGTAGTGTGAGAATCAGGCAAATCTGCAATTCCATTCTAGAATTGTATAGCAATTTACAAAGTAAATTAACACTGTTTTGAAATAATGCTCATTATTTGCTCCTCAGAATTCCTGGAAATAAACTGACATAAGGACAGAATAGCTTTTTGCACAGTAATTTGATTTGTCATCCTTTTTAAAGGGAAAGAATATCTGCAGTATTGAGTTCTTTACATCAGTGCTTCTTGCTTATGATTACAGATAAAATTCTCAGAATGGCATATAATCAATTACATATGGTCATTCTGTGATAGTTTTAGTTGAATGTCTTAGTTGTTATCCAAATAGTAAGATGAAAAAAAAATTGTTAAATATAGCATATTTCATTTGTATTTGTGATATTATCATCATCTGAGGGAATATAGATGATTTTATATTCTTAGAGTTTAGGATTTGTTTAATCTGGACATCACTCCTGGTACCCAAAGAGACAAACAATAAGGAATAGTAATTATAAAACCATGAAAATGAACTAATGCTTACAGCTATCTGGTGCGGATGTGTTAAAAATCCATTATAGAAATGTTATAATAAAAGGAAAATTTGTCTTTTACAGTTCTTGCTGTAGGCAAACTTATAGTGAAGAAGAAATTTAGTTGCAATGCTAAGCCAAATTCCTACACTATATATAGGGAGTTTTAGTCACAAATAGAAATTCTGGTGCCTCATTCCTAAACGCTTATTATTGCTGAGTTGGTGTTAAATGGATTTTTAATTGACAGGGTGTGACATATTTAATCTAACAGAGAGAAATTACTTTGTGCTGACTCAAATGACTATCCAATTAATCACTGGTAATGTTTACAAACCATCGTACTGGAAATCATGGAGACATTGTCTGATTTATTAAATATGCAGAAAGGCAAAAGAAAACCCAATCCAAATAGATACATTTCATCATTTTATAAATAAATTACAATCAAATTATCTTTTATGTGGTATTTTTACTGTGGCTAGGAAACTTCATATAAAATTTCAGCATTTGTAACACTGCCTCAATGGTTGTGCTTTCGTTTGCTCTTCATGCTTTATTCAGCCAGCAGAGGGAGCACAAGTTACCAGCAAAATAATTTTTTCTCTCGACATCATTGATGAGTGTCACAAATGATGCTGGTGGATAGGGTAGTAAAACATGCAAACAGGGGCTGGTTTATGTCCTTTAAACAGATAGGAAGGGATTCTACCCACCTTTTCCAAGGTGAAAATTAATAACATTTTGAGTATTGGTTTTATTTATGTGGATTGAATATTTTATATATGGAATAAAAGATATCCAGGAAAAACTTTCATTCACACTAACAAACTTTCACATGAAACTAATTTATTATTATGAAATAATAAGAGTTTAGATGAGAAGCATACTGGGAATACACCAGTTTGTAATTAAAGAGCAAGTAATAATACTTGCTTTGAAATTCTACAAGACATTCAATGGCAGAATTGATTCCAAAACAGAGAATTTAATCTGCTCAGTTATGGGGAGTTAGTAGAAAAATTCCTACATAAAAAGGAATAATTGTGTCCTTCCAAATTACAAATTCAATTTATACAGAGGCAGATATTTTTTTTTCAATGAATGCCATTGATTCTCCAATTTCTGTGTTATAGTTATTCAGCTGAATCATACAAAAGGCCAAATGCATTTTGCATCCTCTAATTTAACTCAGACAAAAATGGTAAGCATGCTGAAGTTTCATCTTCATTGACAGTACAGAGTGTTTAAAGTTTTTACTATCATCACATTGGGCTTAACAGTGTAACTAAGCTGTATTAAGTAATCCATAATGCCAAATTGCACAAATTTTGGAGGGCTTCCCCTCCAAGATACCTTGCTTCCTTGATTCAAAAGGACTGGTACATTTATGGTGTTACTGATCTGAGATGCTTTTATCATCATTAAATAAACGATCTTGCGCTGCCTTCAGGGAACAGGTGCAATAGGCAGAGATGCAATTGATGTCTAGGGTGTATCCTTGGGAGTTCAATCAAATCATACGGTTATTGTGATGATGTGTAAAACCATCCATATGGATAATTGCTGTGCTTTGTCACTAACAATTACTTCCAAGCATATTTAAATCAAAGAAAATGACACAAACATTGTACAGAAGAGAGCAGCTTGGTATGACAGTCTCTCAGTGGGAATATTTTAATAAAAGAGATTGAAGAAAGGACTGAGTTAGAAATAATTGCAATAACATAAAGTTCAGAAATGGCAAAAGCTTCTAAAAATCATGCTGGATGGTTTATTCCTTATTTTCATTATCAAAGGATTATCTGTAATGCCTTCAGTCTTATTCCCAGAACTAAACTCTTAAGAGATGGATTGAATAGGTAGATTTTTGTCCTGAACTGTAGCCATTTTCACGATAAAATGCTGAGTGCTGTTCAAACCACATTTCTCCTTATTTAGTTTCACTATTCCTTGCAACCATTTGTTACTGACTTTTGCCACCATCTTTTTGCTCATGTTATAAGTGAATACCTTTGCCCACTTCACAACAAATACCATTAAGTAGATGAAGCCTTGGCTTCCATTTCCACAGAAGGTGTTACCCAGATATTTTTCATGATTTTTTTTTTTTTAACCAGAGTTACAAACAGGAAGCAGCTAAAGGTGAGGAAACATCAGCTATTACTTGTAAATAATTTTTAGAAGGGAGACAGATGACAAATAGGTGGACCAGAAAATTAGCTATGCAGTGGGTGTGAAAGGATCTGATGAAGAGAGACAGTCTGTTTCTCTTTCATGTCTTAGTCCTTCTCTACTGGACCCCATCAGTGGGCCACTCATCCATGCGTGGTAAGCTGCATTTTATAGGGTAGTACATGAGGATACCTTCATGTACATTATTGTTTAGGGGTTTTTTTTAATTGAGGTGTTGTTTTCATTTTTAACTGAATAGCTCTTGCTTGTGTTTTGATTGTCATCAAGAAATGCTCACCCCACACCCCATTGTATAAATATGCCCAGCAACTATTTGGGATATTGCAAGACTCAGGGAGGGTGGGGGAAGGGGGTGGGGAGCTTGGAG
>WUAM01000323.1:47763628-47779104 GCA_024336885.1 Actenoides hombroni | reverse complement strand
GGTGAGTGGGGGGGGGATGCTGTGGAGGGCGTACGGTGAAGGCAAAAATGGAAGTGGGGGAAGGGGGTGGGGAGCTTGGAGGGGAGCTGGGGTGGTGCTAGGAGGTTGTTTAATGTTCAGATACTGCAAGTGCCAGTTCTCTAAATACATACAGCGGCCTGTAAAAGTAGCTGAGCATCTAGGAAGCCAGAGAAGGATCTCCATTGTGTAACACCGATCTCGCTTTAGTTCGGTCAGTCATTTTCAGCTTTTAGTACCTCTGAAAATGTGGCCTATAATACTTAATATAACTTTCTATTATTCTTAAATAAATGAAGTTAGTAAGTAATGATAAGTTTAGAAGTCACCAGCATTATCAGATTTTAAAAATATTGTGAAATTAACATTTTATGCCATTTCTTAATGCTGCTTCCAGGTATGTTATTTCTTAATATTGTATCAAACTTCTAAATGTGTGCTATTTTACCGTGTTTGTTTTGCATATCTAACAGAGTAAATCAGGATGGCTTAGTGTTGGGATTATTAACTGACTTATTTAAAAATCCAAATATTCTAATATTCTAATATTTCTAATAGAGAATGATGTGAGATAGACTTACCTTGTGCCTTTGTGCCTTGGTTGTCCATTTAGATAATGAGGATCATATTGATTTTCTCTGATTAGGGTTAGAAACAATACTTAAAACCTAAGACTACATTCTTAGTTTTATATGTGTACGTAGTTTTTTCTAGGCTTTATCTTGTTCACCCCTGTGACCCATTTACTGTCAGCACTTTGTATATCATTGCATTGTATTGTAATCCCTAAGAAAAGCTCTGGAAGGTCCATCTAAAAGATAATTTGACTTATTTACTGATAGAGGAATGGAGCCTTGCTATCTAAGTTTATATTTAATTCTTTACTCTCAATCTTCACAAAGTAGAGTCAGAAATCAGACAGCAGATAGAATTTTCCAAGAAATAGAAGATATACAGGAAATAAGTCTTATGCCAGAAGAGAATCCTAAGGCATTCAAATACTGAAAGATTGCAAAAAGCTTTGTGATTGGGTAAGGCATATAAACTGCCAGTGTAATGTATTTAAACTCAGAAAGGATCAGATAAATTGATGATGAATGAAAAAAAGCTGTTACTGACAGTTACTGTGATTTGTAGTTAATAGGTTTCTCTCATAAAGCTTAAAAAAGCTTTAATTCATAAATGGATTTGGGGAAAAAGTGTGTTGTTTGCAGATGCAAATTAATGGCTTGGGCTGTTTCTATGAGTCCTTTAATTTTCTTCATTATCTCTCAACTAATAAAGAAATTACTCCTGAGTACAATATGAAGTGTTTGCTCTAGCAGATCTGCCAGCTGGCTATGACCTAGTTGGCTATGACCTTGTGGATCATTTTGAAATGAATACTTCTCATGACCTATAAACACCCTCTTGAGACTTGAACAGATGGGATAGGTACTTGTACACTGGGTCCAGCGCTTTGGGACCTCCAGAAGAATTCTTTATGCGTAGAACTTGTTTAGTGCCCTTTTCAATCAGCTAAGACTGTGTAGACCAAAGACCTTTACCTGTGCTGACCATTTGCACTTTCTGGTGGCTGTTAAATAACCTTTACAGGGCAACTGACAATGTTTGTTTTCAAAGCTTAATTCGTCAAAGACAGTGTATTCTTTTTTTCATGCAACACACTTACTTTGTGTAGAACTAGAAAAAGCTGTTTCTTACGTAACCCAAAAGGTGGTTATTACTAGAAAACACCTTTCCCCTATTCCCATTTCCTTAATACAGCATTTGGTTGTGTATTCCCTAGGTTGCTCTTGGATCATTTAACTGTAACCTTGATTTGATTTCAAGGTCTAAATGATTCCATTGTGGACATGTTACCTGTCTACTGGAGGCACATTGTTCATGTTCCTCACAACAAAGAATGACTGAAAAGAGTTCAGACACAATTGGGCTAAAGTAAGAGGTGTAGCTACATGAGTTGACTATATGCAAATTCTTATTCTATTATGAATACCTTGAGTTTTAACCTAGATGTAAAAAGATTAATGAAGGATACTTAGGCTAATACATTTTATCCTATGTTTATTGTGAGTTTAAGGTACACATATTGTGAACAGCCACTGTTCATCTAATGTGTTATAATGGTAATTGATTCACACCCAGAGAATTTAAGTAGTTGTCAGCTCTAGTAATCAAGATGACATATGAATATATAATTTGTAGTTTTATCCTAGACATATCTGAAGGTAAACTGAACTTCAAATGAAAGAGAACAAAATAGAACGGGCTAGCACCCTTGTATGTTCAACAGCATAAAACAAGGGTGACTGCTTCCATGCCCACATGACATATATATCAAGTGAATTAAGAAATACTTCTGTTTTCCTGTTAGTAACATGAATTTGGTAATTTGGAAATCACAGATAGATTGTACCTGTGATTTGCTATGTTTTTTGTGGAAATTTTGAGACCAGAATTAATTACCACTTCTGTTTAGCAACACAGAATGACATACTCCTGCAGTCTTGATGTCACTCACATATAGGCTATGATAGTTCCTGAAGTTTATGAAGAAATAGTTTTAAGAGCTGTACATATCATTTTCCAAAAATATATTTGCTTGCTTACACCCCAGAAAATACATACACTCATGAATTTTTCATGAACAATGAAAAAGCATTAACCTATTTGCCTGATGAGTGCTTTGAAAATTGCTTTCATACTTCATTGGTATGTCATGCAAAATTATCTGTATACATGGGTAATTTGCAGTACACTTCAGTACTTTCTACTGTGCAATGGGGTAGCGTAGATAAACTCTCATGTAAGATTGCTAATGATAAACTCTGCATTTTTTGCTGAAAATTTGCACTTTATAGGTAAAGTTGCTGGCCACAGAAATAGTAAAGAAAAGTAGTGTTCCTTTATTCTCTGAAGAAGGCTATCAGTGTCGTAGCTTGTCAGAAATTAGTTTAAGGAAGCTAGTAGACCTCTCATATATCCCCTGAAAGGAAAACCCTTTTTTAAGTGCAGCCTTTATGATTTTAGGGTGTACTTTTACGCTCTGTTACATATAAGCACTGTATTTGTTTTCTTAAGTTCAGCAAACAGTAGGTTAAATCTTGCCCAGTCTGCTGTCAGAACACCTATTGGAGGAATATCTGACAGTAGCCAAGTCATGCAGTGTACCCAAGTGAAATAATTTGGCTTAATGATAAAGAAAGCTGAGTACCTTTGGGGAGCAATCCAAAGCTCTAGCAAAGTGGGGAATTGCCAACAGTTAGCAAATGTCCATGACAATACATTTCTCTACTTTGGACCTCACTGAGCAGGACCGACTTGCTAGGCAAGGTTGCTGAAGGAGGAAGCAGCAAAAACTGCCAAAAAAGTCAGTAACTTTTACAGCCAATGGGAAGCCTGGCCTGAATTCTACCAGACCAGAGACTACACAGGCAAGTTAGGTTTTTTTGCATTAGGTTAAACTTTTTCAAATCAAGAGCTGTTAAAATGGGCTTTTGCATGAACAAACTCTTCATATCTAATATATGCCAAGTGTGTATGTGTACATGTGTGTGTTTGTATACATATATACACACATATATATACATATAAATAAAATCTATTACATTTACCAAATTTTTCTTACCTAATCCATTACCTAATCAGTAATCTGATAAAATATTTCAGCTGAAGGTGCAACCTAATTTCTTTTAAAGGATAATGAAAGATTTCCATCTCAGAGAAGATCATAATTACTTTGATTTACTAAATCTAAGTAGTTCAACGGAATCTATTTCCATTTGTATTTGAATATATTAATGTTGCAGTTATTAATGATCTTTTATTGTCAGGTAATTAAAAACTTCTCATGTTCTGCAGTCTTAAGCATCTTGCATATTCTGTCTCTTAAATTTTTCTTTCTCATTCCTCTCTAACTGTGATATTACCTAGAATGTAGTCCTAGCCATTTCCTTTCCTTAATTGTTTTCCTTCATTTATACATCATGTGAACTTTATTATAGAAATGTTAGTAGTTCCTGAAGTTTTAAAAAAACCTTTTTGTTACATCTTTGCTATCTTGTGAACTTCTTTTTCTTCAATTCATTAGTTTCTTTTCCAGTGTTTCTGACTGGAGCTGTAGTAGTGCTGTACTTTGGTGCACACAATGGCTGGCTGCCTATCTGTTGCAAATGAATAGCCACCTATTCATCCTTTACTGTTTCTAACAATCCAGATAGATGTTCCTGTTTAAAAAAAATAAAACAAAACAAACTTATCAAGGTTTTTTAAATCATCACTTCTAATTGCCTATTTAACTATTGACCAATTACAGCATTGCATTCACTGGAGTTTTTGGTGTCAGCCTGTATGCTTGAGATTTCCCTAGAACTTCACTGGATTTCACACAAACTAATGTCCTTGCAAAACTGGTAATTTCCTTAATTAACATTAATTAGCTTAGTAACTTCTTGTTTATTTCTTTTACCTTTGTTTCTTCAAGCACAGTCATCTTAGTAATTGCAAATAAATATTTGGGAAAAAAAAACCAAACAAATGTTACTTTTACTGTTTCCAGTATCCTCACTATAAGAAAGAAACTCCACTCCTTGATCTGACTCTGTACTTATGTTCTTTTGCTGTATCCAGCCTGTAGATAAATAGAATATTTCTGTCTTTAGAGCTGTCAGCATATCACAGTCATTAGCAATAAATAGGTTTAAACCTTTTAAATTAGCAGATTAACAGGCTCAAAACCTGCAGAGCAGCATCTAAGTTGTATAGCAATTTAGCTGGCTTTTATTTTTGAATGAACTCTTCAATTTGCTGTATTTGGATATGAATAACATTTCTCTTTTTTACTCCTCCCCCGCAATTATTTTCTGCTTAAACAACCACAGAGCATATTATGCTGGTGCTGATGGTTTTTTTTGTTGAAAATGGTAGGTCTAAATTTAGCTTCACCATGCACAGAATAAAGATCAGGTAGGAAGTCCTTGTTTTAAACATACACATTGCCAATAATTGGTATATTCCAATAATTAGTATGTTCGTAGCCATGTGACTTGTCAGATTTGTGTTCTAGTTTGATATACTGCAAAGCTATTGCATTTTTAAACCATTATTATTCTTTCTTTCTTTTTATAGTCATAATTATTTTAGTTGTTTTTTTTTTATTCTGAAACATGATAATTGTTTCAGTTGATATTTTCAATCTCAGTATTTTTTAGGACACTCATAGAGGTCACATTTTTAAAAATTAAGTAAGACCAAATAATACAGAAAAGGTCTACTGACAAGCCAAAGACAGTGCTTCACAGCAAAAGATTTAAAGGACTCCATCTCTTTAGCTTACCAAAAAGAAGATGGCAAGTGACTTAAGTACAGTGTTTAAGTACCTTCAAGGGGAGAAAATAGCATGTACTAAGAGACTCTTTAATGTTACAGGCTTAACAAGAACTAAGGGCTGTGCTTTTGAAGTGAGACTGCTTCAAATACTTTAAGCACCCCAATTTAGTTTAGTTTAGTTAATATTTTTTATCAGTAAGGGCAATTCTATCTTGTAACAAAATCATAACAGAAGTGAAAGGTTATTATTCATATCAGGAATGGATCTGCTTATGGTTCACATTAGTTTGTTGCAAGTCAGGGTATCATAGTATAAAATGTAATAGCAGAGACTTTATGTTGAGTTAGGGTTGTGGGGTTTTTTAACTTTAAAAGCACATTTTTTTAGTATCTTTGTTTTCAGTGATTCAGAAAATGTTTGTTAGACAGCTAGCATCACCTTCCCATTACTACTCTGGCTCAACATTTTATTCCTACCAGAAAAATTTTCAGTCTGGCTGTGGGAAGTATGTGTGGGACTGCACAGGTGGCATTCACCAGGCTCCAAGGGGAGTGCCAGAAAAGAAATCTACCTGTGACCATACATTAGTGTTGTTGTTGTTGTTGAAGTGTTCACTCAGCTTCATTTCTTGGAAATACATGCAATGTATTTCTTTAACTGACAAAGCAGCATGTGTGGAATTAACAGAAATTGTCAAAGTAGAAGGAAAAGCTAGTTGTATAGAGTGAAGTTTTATTCTATGCTAAGACCATGTTGTTTCAAAGTATATCAAATAAATCCTAGAGTATAAAATGATGATTATATTGTGTTTTCATTGGTGTATGTGCAGATCCCACAGGTATTTTGCTGATGGTGTGGGTTTGCCTAAGAAAACCTGTTTCTTAGGTATTAAATAGTGGTTGTCTAAAATGGGAGAAATAAGTTTTGGGTTGTATTTTATTATCAGCTTTGTCACCAATGGGCAAAGTCCCTTTGTTGCATTGCACACATTTATAACATAAACTATGTTTTAACCTTTAGGCTAATATTAAGGCTTAAAAGCAAATAGTCTCCTACTTCTAAGATATTTTTCTGGAATAGATTCAAGTAAGAGGAGAACATAAGAAAGGTGGATTCTCTTTCATTTCACTATCAACATTTAAGGCATTTTTCTAGACTATGGCAGGCAATCCATCTTCTTCTGCTAAGGAAACATGTTCCTCTGAAGAGGAAAGTGCTTCAACCACCATACAATAGGGTACTCCAGAGTGGCTTTTCTTAGCCTTTTCCATTTCCAGTGAATCAGATTGTTGAATGCTTGTTGATCTAGACAGCATCATAGGAAAGGTTTTCAGGTGCTGTTGAGGGAGTAAGACATCTAGTTTCTAATTCCTTCTGTAATACTTAACTATTGTTAGCTCTAAGTGTGGGAAATGAAACTATCTCAACAAGAAATTTTTAATTTTGAAGAAATAGAGTAAATACTTCAATATAAAGCATGTCAGTTACAAAAGGAGGTGTCAAATACTTTCTCAAGTCCTCTATTTCTTTTTGTCTTGACACTTTTAAGATTGATTGTCCTTCTTGACAAATTTGTTGGAATGGAAGTAAACTTCACTGCACCCTGTTCTCACTGTATTTCTCATTAAATCTTGTTTCTTTTTTTTCTTTTTAATACTAAATAAATAAGACTTCCCCCACGGTAGTTTTCATTGCACAACTTTTGTGCTTTACTCCAACCTAAATATTTGATGCATTTTTACCTTTCCATGTGTGGATAGTATTGATTCTTTTCTGCCAACAGCTTTTTGGTAGACTACCAATGCTAAACTGTGTGAACAAAACACTGCCACCACTGTGTATAAATAAGAAAAACATAAATACAAAAGAAAATCACAAAAAGGTTTTCCTAATATGAGTTAGATCTAGCTTTTAGTTTGGTCCTGTGGGATCACCGTAACTTAATTTTTATGTATTAACAGATGAAATTCATAAGAACATAGAATCATGTCTTCTTCTTGCCCCTGCCCTTCCATCTCCGGTATTTAGTGTTATGAGGACTCCTATACAGTAATAATAAATAACAATCATCTGGATAAAAAAAAAAATAATAATACTGGTTTCTTAGACATTAGTACCTTTGGTCTCCTATTCAATATTTCTTACTCCCTGCCTTTCAAAGTATTACCAGATCTTTCCATGTCCCACGTGTCAATTCAAGGCAGTAAGAGATTACATCATTATGGGTACCCCTGATTTACACACCAGCTGGGCTGGACTGGTTAATATGGTCATGCTGGTTGGCCTGCCAGTTGTTGCAGTAAAGAAGGTAGAGTTCCTGAGTCAATCCTTGCTTTCCTCAAAGACTACTTGGATCTCTGCTCTTCACTTTTTTTTTGCAAAACTTTTAACAAGGTAAGACATTGAAATTGAAGGTGAAATTAATTAACAGTGTAATTATTTGTAGAGAAGGGGAGACATAATTCCATGAGGCTCATTGGCCTGTGAAACCAAGTGAAACATGTAATTACAAAAGAAATCATATGTTTTTTTCTCAGAAAAAATCCAGACCAACTGTGCATATGGCACTCACAAAATTATTTTTGTGACTTTATAGACCTTCTATCCTGGTTGTTACAGGATGTTTCAAACCAATTTGTGTGATTAATGAGCTTAATAGAAGAGTTGTTATTTATAAATAATAACATAAGTACTTTAGTATTAAAAAATACCACAAAGTTGTCAGTATGCATGGAATACAGGGTGTATTGGTTAGCAGTAATAACTAACAGAGAGCAGCAAAACTCCCGTGGACCAAATTTACTGTTTTATTTTGAAGTAAGAACAGCATTATCATATGAATAACAATATTTTCTACAGAATAGAGTCAAAAGAACTCTTGCTTTCTCTTCTAGAACCTCAACTGAAAGAGCAAAGTAAAATATTTTGCATAAAAAAAAGAGATACTGTGGTGTAATTAGAATAAGAAAATAGTTCATGACTTTCTGTATAAGAAATCTATTGTGATTTAAGACTAAATCCTTGTTAAATTTTGGACTGAACGTTTCATTACCATTAATTGTCCTAGTACAAATATATGACATAGCTACTGTTGTATTATTATTATATTCATGACCAGACTGAATACAGTGATAGTTGTAATGCTGTAACTGTATGTCAGATGCTTTGGAAAATTCATTTTAGGTATATTGCATTTTCTGATATACTTTTTTTATAGCAAGTAAGTACCTAATATTGAAATTAAAATAAAATAAACACATATTTTAGGGGTACCAGCTTCCTTCAAAGCTTGTCAGGGTGGCAAATTTGTACAAATGCTCAAATTCAATGTTGTAGATATTTCTGCAGAAATTAATACTAATCAAAGTTGGATGAAGCAGGGCACTGTGGATTTATAAGAGGGTATACCGAAGGTATGTACTTCACGTCTATGTGCAGCCTTTCTTGTTTAATTGTATCTCTCTGGATGTAGAATTTGGCTTTTTTGTTGTTACACATGAATGTATATCAGAAGGTCTGAGATTTTCTCAGACTTCTCAACATTAGATATTAAGAACATGTGAGACCCCACATGAAACCTGCACATCAAGTTCTAAATAACAGTCAGATGTGGTGGAAAGTTTCACGGCAGTAGATGTGGTTGTTGCATGTGTGGGTGTGTAGTTCAAGACAGGACCCAGTGGATGTATACCACAGGGGTGACCCTTTCACCACAGACCACCTTACAGATTTATTTCCTAGGTACAGCTTGGTGTCAGTGGTATGTGAGGTTATAATTACAGCAAGGGATTGTGATGCCAGGATGTTTGTCACTGGGAATTATCTAAAGGGCATGGCATTTGGCACTTCACTTGTCTGAAGCTGTTTGAAAACAATAAAGATAAATAAATAATATGTTTACTCCAAGGAATAGGAATAAAATGGTATAGATGAGATGAATGCAAATTCACTGGCTTGTATTTTCTTGATGCATTTTCAGTTATGTTGAACTATTTTAGCTATGTTTGTACAACTATATATATAGTTGTTGAGTTTTGGTTTTGTGGGGGCTTTTTTGTGTGTGTGTGGTTTTTTTGTTTGTTTTGTTTGTTTTGTTTTTGTTTTTGTTTTGTCTTGTTTCTTTTTACTTTTGAAGACAATTCAAGTAAAAGGCTACCTGAAATAGAATGTATAATTTTTTACTTAGAAATATAAACTGTAATGCAAGTTTAGGTTCCTGAACTTTATTTGTCTGTGACTAAATGTTTGTAATAATACATCTTTTTTAAAAGGGAAAGAGAAGAACTATTATGCTTTAATTTAGGATTTTCTTGTCCCTAATAATCAGAAAAAAAAAATATTTGATTTAATTAAATAAACAAAATGATAGCTTAATTAAGAGACGCAAAGATGATTAAGGCACTGGAACATCTCTCTTATGAGGAAAGGCTGAGAGTCCTGGGAATGTTTAGCCTGGAAAAGAGAAGACTGAGAAGGGATCTGATTAATGTTTACAAATATCTGAAGGGTGGGTGGCAAGTAGAAGGGGCCAGTCTCTTTTCAGTGGTGCCCTGTGATAGGACAAGAGGTAATGGAAGCAAGTTGAAACACAGGAAGTTCCATCTCTACATGAGGAAAAACTTCTTCACTGTGAGAGTGACAGAGCCCTGAACAGGCTGCCCAGAGAGGTTACGGAATCTCATTCTCTAGAGACTTTCAAGACCCACCTGGATCTGTTCCTGTGTGGCCTGCCCTAGGTGTTCATGCATTGACAGGGTGGTTGGACTAAATGATCTCCAAAAGTCCCTTCCAACCCCTACCATTCTATTATTCTATGATTAATTTCTTGTGAATGGTAGTAATTAACTTTGGCAGTATTGGAAAGTCATTAGAAACAGATTACTCTGTGTACAGGTATTCATTTAAACTGATACTACATTTACCTCAACGACAAAGAAAGCTATTGTTTTAGCACTGTATTGTTTCATTGAATTGTAACAAAATTTATATGTTTGTAATATGGTAATGAAACAGGTTTTTTTTCTCCTGCAATTCTTTTTCACTGTATAAACATTGGTATTTGATAGTACCAAAGTCCTCGTAAATATTCAAAGCAGATGTCATCAAAAAGAAAAGGACCTGTTTGTTAATCAGAGAATTTAAATTTCATTTTGTTTAAAGAGAGAGAATGTTGTCACTATAAAATACAATACCATTTCAAATATTCCTGTGCTTACCCTAAATTTACCACAAATAAACCTGGGTATCTACAGTGTGCAGTGTTGTGTGGGGAACATAATGAGTTGCCCCACCTAAACTAGGTGTTCATGTGACTTAGCAGAGCTAATTATCTTGAGTAGGAAGAATGTGGTATAGTTTTTCTTCTTTTAGTCACCAATAAACGTTTGGTTCTAGTTCAGGGATCTCTGCTACTTCGCACATTGCAGATAATCTCTTAGGGACTCATCAAAGCCATTTTATTTTCCCTCGTATTTGAAACTTAAGTGTGCTGTCTGGATTACATATTTATTAATGTAACCTTCTTTATTTTACAAGTATTTTACTCTTCTGAAAGCTAATCTCCATTTTAGCCTTAAATTTCAAATTTTTTTTTTCAATTTTCTATCTAGTTAATACAGTTAATGCTTTACCACTTGGTGATGGAATCTGTAATGTTGGTTTATTTTCTTTAAATAGTAGGCTGGACAGTAGAAGCTGTGTTTACAAGAGATAGTAGATACGTGGTTTAGAACTAAACTACTTAGTGATGTCTTATAAATCCTGCCCTGGTGTCATAAGTTGCTTCTTGGGAGGCTTCCTCTCTCTAGTACCTGTTGAGGTTCAGTTTTCTTCTAAAAAATTAGGACCTAAATTACATTTTGAAAGTCAAAATTTTTACAGCCTTTATGTAGGTAACTGAGGCTTAGTTCTCTGCTCCCTAGTTCTCTGTTCTTTTTCTAGTATTGCACAATAAATATTTACTTCTGTCAGAAATTGCATAGATTTCAGGCTATTCCCATTAATTTAACATGTGGTATATGGAAAGAGATCACATATCTCACTTTGAGCTTAATTACTAATTAAACCATCTTCACAAAGACAGTCACTGATATGTCTGGGAAGAACCCTACAAAACAGTTAAGGATGTGAAATTTGGAGCCTGAACTTGGAGCTATTTCTAGTTGTCACATTTGTTACACTAGCTATGAATTGGAGAAAACCAAACATCATTTCCTTAACTAGGGATTGACATGTGTCAAAGGATCTTCAAGACCTAATGATACACAGTTTACTTTTTCTGAGCAAATTGAAGCCTCACATCCGGATTTTGGTCAGAAGCTGTATAGCTGCTCACTATGCTTTGAAAAAGTAATTAAAATGTCATTATGTATGCTCTGTTTGTTATTTTAATTAATATAATTCTTTAGTGATAGTCTTAATTTCTTCTCATTAATTGATTATATATTAATATTGTGCAGGTTTCCAGTTCATTTGAATGAGTAGTTTTTGCACTCATGCATGCATTTCTGACTTAGGTTGCTCCCTGACTTTTCCACCTGACCATTTATTCTGAAATTTTCTTAATTATTACCCTTTTTTGTTCCTCTAGTGTTTCTGATAGGTTATTGGTTTCCTGTTCAATTCCTGCACCCATTCCCTGGCAATATAACCACTATATATGATACTAGATCAACCAGGTTATTCAATTGTGTGTACCACTTATGGACTTTGATTAAGCTGTCCTGGATTTTCAAAAGTAAACTTGACAGCAGCTTATTTTTAGAATAAACATGACAGTCACCCTAACAGATCTTATGGCAAAAGTCACATTATGCTTGGTTGTATGAGAGTAAACCAAGGGCCAAAAATTGAATAACCTCTTTGTCTTTCTGCTACCTGTTGACCCTCCTAGAGCTTTTAGGATCAACAAGCACACACTCAGACTCACTTATAATAGAATCCATTTCAGAAAAGAGAAGATGCTAAATTTAATGAGGGCTGAGTAGGCAGGATTTTAATGTATTAACTTTGTCCTTTTCTAGTTCATTTTTGCTCAAGGCCTATTTTTCCTTACTATTGTCTTACTACAGCAGATAGATATGATAAAATAGTCTTCATCTCATTCCATCTATACAAAATAATAATGACATTTTATGTGGAAACAGACATATTGTTTCATAATGTAAATTAATGTAATCTCTGCCTATCCTAAAGTCAGCAGTGGGTTTTGGTGCTTATATGAGGATGCACTTCTCAAATTCCATAAACATGTCATGTTTAAAATAGGGATTAGGACTTCAGTATTATAGCAGTGAAAACACTGGCAGTGTAATGATTTAGGATAAATAATTTTCAGTGTTCAAATGCATGTGGTGAAAAGACTGTATCTACATCATTCAAGATACTAAATAATTCTATAAAAAAAATGTTGTGGTGTCATCAAAATTCCATGAGACTGTATACTTTTAATGGCATTATTATTAGGTTCCACATAGTCCTCCTGTATCTAAACTTGTTACGTTTTTTAAATTTCAAATAAATTTGGCATTGTGATTAGTTTGCAAATAGGTGAATGCAAATACAAACAAATATATGTGAAGCTGTACATGAGTGAAAAAAAAAAAAAGAATACACTTACCCACTCAGAATTTATTTTCTTATGCCAGGGTGCATTTTTGCAAGTTCTGCATCATAGAGTCTACTTTCAGACTATATATTTCACTTGGCTTTTTTCTTTTAGAAATGAGAAATATGATGCCACAAGCTTCATAAACCAAGATATTATTTTGCCAATAACTTCTCTTGTGTGTGACGGACTGATAAATTTTTTGTTCTGCAAGACTCTACTTATTCCTCATTAGCAAAAGCTTGATTATTATAATTGAGCTTGTCATGTCATGAATCCTTGCTGCTTGGGTGCAGGAAGGACAGAGTACTTTTCACTAAGGTGGTAGACGATTCCAGACTAAATTGTCCTATTAATTATAAGGAAAAACAAATGGCTTAGCATGAGCATTAGAGCAAGTTCATCCATAAACCTAAATTTTTACTTTAAAGGCTTTACATAATCTACAAATGAAGAGTTTTCAGCTTATTTAATGTTTATTGGATACTGACCTGATTCAGAGTTTAACAATCTTGCTTTAGAAAAGAGTGAGTCTTTCCTGGAGTCAATGGTATGAATAATTATTTATGGCTAGATTGTGCCTTTAGGCAAAGCCTTGAGTGAAAGCTGTTGCATAATTAGCATTGTCCCAGAAGGAACCCTGGAAGGTATTGTGCATTAGGGACAACCTTCAAGCTCAGTCCCCTTTTTCTTCCCTATTGCTTCAGGGACTCAGCTATTTTAACACAACAAAGTTAAAAATTGATTGCTGTTCAAATGCAGCATTTAAAGATTGTATTCTCCATGTAAACCTACCCATATTAATACAATTACCCTTCCTGCATCACTGTATTTACATTACTTTTTTTTTTTTTCCCCTGTTTACTCTTATTCTACTCTCAGTAAAACTGACACCAAAATGACCTGATTTTGGAGGGATTATATGCCTGATATGTATATACTTTTCCAGAGTACCAGAATCAAGACCCCATTCCAGAAATGTGTTTGTCTTGCTTTTGTCAACTGTAGTTGACTTCATGTTATGATCTGATTCCATGCATTTCATTATTACCCTTATTGATTCAAATATTTCAAATATTCATTCATATTTTTTAAGATGGGGTATTTGATTTCATTTATCTAAAGCATATATTGTCATTAAAGAAGGAATAGGAAGAATATGAACAGAATTTATTTTTTTTATTTTTTTTTTGGCAACTTGGAGCCACATATTTTTGAGAAGCATCTGTAGTGAATGTTTTGATGTTTGGCATTCATTGGCATCTACTGCTTTATCAATTGCAGCTCCTGCTTCCTGATGACACAACTGCTCTGCTTTCCTACTCCATTCTTAGAGATTGAATTAGTGTTTATCTTTCTCCAGCAAACTTTTAATACGTTTTTCTTTGCTAATGTCTTCTCACCTGCTTAAATATTTCAGAGAAGTGGATATATCCTTGTCCTACTGCAGCTGTACCAGCAAAAAAAAATCACTGCTTATCACCCTTCAAGATAGCAATTTCTACCTTTGCTAGTGAATCTCCTGAGATGATTGTCTTCTAACCCATTTCAGTCAGAGTGTTTTAGCTTAATCAGTTTAAAGAGTCATTCTTTGGCAACCTGACACATTTTTGTCTTAGATGAGCTCTACAGAAATCACATGTGTAGTTAAGCTAGCTTCTAGCAAGAGGAGAGTAGTAAGCATATAACAGAAGATTCAGAAAGGGTAGGGTGGAGGCAAGAGATGGCAAACACCTTTATGATTGCATCTGCCAATGGAAGAGGATGCATATTCATATCTAAATTGAAGACCAACCTTAACAAATATTCCATTTACAATCACTTCTTCAAAACAAAGGATACTATCTGTTTGTGTGTATGTGTTTACAACCTCTAAGAAAAGTATGAAAGGTGGAGGGCAGAGCAGAAAATCAGCAAGACTCTATACACCCTCTGTGTATACCTTTTGCAAAGATAAGAAAGGGAGAAACAGCTGAGCATTAAACAAAGCAACAGTATAGAAGTAGTGTGTTCAATAAATTAGACATGATTTATACTCAAATACTAGCACATGACATTAGAATCTCCTTGCCTTTTTTTTTTTTTCATCCTAGACTAATAGCCATTTCTTTATCTAAACCTAAGTATTGAGGAGTATGGGATTAAGAAAAAAGCTAATAGATTTACAAATATGTTGTTCACCTCTCCTGTTCTTAAACATTGATAAAAAAGAGTGCTTCCAAGGGATAATATGGACAAACTAAGTGGGAAATAACAAACTTACTGTGGTTTATGACAGAGAAAAGCTACATCTGTGCAATCAATTACCTGTCACATTTTCAAATAGAAGATATGTGGAGAAATTGCCCATAGCTAAATTCAAATGCTTCTTCTCAAGCACTAAAGACTACCATCAAGTCAGGGAGAGGGAGAGGGAGAGGGAGAGGGAGAGGGAGAGGGAGAGGGAGAGGGAGAGGGAGAGGGAGAGGGAGAGGGGGCAAGGCTCCAGGGCGACCTTAGTGTGGCCTTTCAGTATTTATG
>WUAM01000323.1:47746348-47760841 GCA_024336885.1 Actenoides hombroni | reverse complement strand
AATATATTTAATTATTTGGAGGAATTCAACACTCCTTGTATTCACAAAAAAACCTGTCTCACTTCATACATACTATAAGTGAACAATACAATAACAGTATCCCTTTTATTTTTCTGTTCTCTAGATTTAATTGAGGTTTCTAATTGAATCTCTCTTCATACAAAACCATTTTTGTCTTCCAGAAATACAGAGAACTTACAGAAGACTTTGTAATTTTGCTATATTCTGTGTGAAAATCAAACTGGACACAAATGTATTATTTCTGATAAAACAGAGTTATTGATATCCGATAGCTGGTTATTTTACACTACTGTACAAAATTACTGTATTTTCAGAACTACTTCATGCTATACTTTGACATTCTAAGTGTTATGTTTGCCTATTATGGTTCTCATTGCTATGACTAGAGTAATGCCTAAGCCTTTTTCTTTGGAAGTTATGGATAATTTGGAATCTAACAATCATGTATCTGTCTCAAGTTATTGTTTCCACTGTGTATAACTATTAGTTTTTACTGTATACATACTACTATTTCTGTGCTAAGCTTACTTTTCATTCCAAGAGAAAAAAAAAAGAGAAAAAAGCATACCTTGTTTGCAGTTTATCTTAAGCTGGGACAGATGTTCTTTATCTCTATTGACTGCAGAGTAAATAGGTCGTATTTCATAGGCATTTAGAAGTATGTTTGACTTCAGTTCAAATAGTAGCACCTTAAGTGTCATCCATCATTTATCTAGCTTTATAAACTCTTTTTGAAGATATTCATATTCTCTTTGGGTTTGGCTCATGTAGCTTCTGTTACTGGAAAATTGTACAATATAATTCATGCCTTTTTCCACATCATTAACAAATGTTAAATATCGATTAATATAGAGAATATTTCACTATACCATTAATCTTCTGCTATGTTGAAAATCGACCTCTGGTTACAGCTTAACATACTCTGTGTATCTTGTTTTTAATCCATGATATTTCTTTACCTCTTTCTCTGAATAATTGTGTTCTCAACATCTTCCCACAGAAAAGGGTCTATCAAAGGCATTTTGAAAACTCATATAAATTTTATCGACAAGTTTCTTTCATCAAGTATTCTATGGAGAGGCCTAAAGATTTCTAGAAGACCAAAGATATTTCTTTCAAGACAGCTGTGGATTATTTTCTATCACTGTATCTAAATGCTTTATAATGCTTTTAATTGCTCTTTTCCTTAGGCCATAGTAACAATTTTTTTTCTTGATTTTAATATGCATCTTATTTGTTCATACTAATCTTCCATTATAGTAGCTTATTTCAATTAGGCACTGAAGTATTTCACTGACAGATCAATAATTTTATCCTCAAAACCTTTCTGAGAATAAAATACTGGTTTATCCTTAATCCTTAAATCCTAGTGTTTACTCTTCTGACACTTCAGTTTATTGAAATATGGCTTGTTTGTAACTGTCTTATGTGTTTTTAATTCCTGGATACTCTAAGAGACATTCCTATTATCTTGTTTCTCCTTGTAAAACTGGATATCTAAAGAAGAAAAAAGGGAGTAAATGTAGAACAAAGTTAAGATTAACAAATATGAAATAAGAGACACTGAAATAGTGTTCAATTATTTTTGAATGCTGAAGATGGGCAATAACAGAAGACAGCATGGTGTTGAATTAATTTTAATAGTCTGGGGTAGTAGAGTATGTATTATGGGTAGTTAAGCATGACCCTAGGGTAAAGTTAACTGAAAAAAAAAGAGATCATGAAATAAAAGAATGAGGGAAAAGAGGGATCAAAGTCTTGCAGGGAAGAAATCAGAGCATAATTTTAGAAAACTAACCAGTGTGAAAAAAAGGATGGTACTAGAGGATTCAATAACATGTAAAGGAAGGAAGAAAGAGTCGGAAGAAAATACCTTGTCAGGTGATGTCAGTTTATTGGTGTGGAAATAGTGAGCTACTCTTGAGAGAGGGAATATTAACAATTATTTTAATGGTCTGCTTTGTACCATACTGCCGATATTAATTGATTTGGAACCTATTTTCAAAGGCAAAAGTCTGAATCACACATTGAAGGTTGTTACTGCAACTGCTGCTTTTTACAACAGAAATTCAAAATAAGGGAAAAGGGAAGCCATGTAGAGTCCTGTGTAAAGAGATACTAAAATGAAATGTTGTAAAGTCAATATAGGACAGAGAAGGGCAATGCACTTTGGTTACTAGGAAAATTATATCATCATGTGGTATATTATATCAAAATGTGGGTGACAGCAAAGCTTTATTTAAATGCCAAAATGTAGAAAGATGTTTGCACAGAATTCTAGATGCAACTTTTGCAGGATGTCCCATCATAGTATTGTTGCAGGAATTATTAAACATATGCCAAAATTAATGTGCCATAGATTTTGGAAAATACGCAGAATACACACCCCTTAGTAACGCTGGTCATGCTTCTTTTTATGCAGCCAAGGGTATGATTAGCTTTCTGGGCTGCAAGCACACATTGCCAGGTCATGTGAGGTTTTTTCATCTACTGATACTCCAAAGTTCCTTCCTGCAGGGCTGCTCTCAATCTGTTCATCCGCAGCTTGTATTGATAGCAATGGTTGCACTGATCCAGGTGTGGGGCCTTGCACTTGGCCTTGTTGAACTTCATGAGGTTCTCATAGGCCCACTTTTCAAGCCTGTCAGGGTCTCTCTGGATAGCATCCTGTCCCTCAGGTGTATCAACCCCACCAATCAGCTTGGTATTGTTTGCAGAGTTCCTGAGGGTGCACTCACTCCCACTATGTTGTTGATGAAGATATTGATCCCAGTACGGACCCTTGATGGACATTTCTGGTTATTATTTCCACTTGGACATTAAGCTGTTGACTATAGCCCTTTGGACAGAAGCCATGAAGTCAATTTCCTATCCATCTAATTGTCAATCCATCAAATACATATCTCTCCAGCTTTTCCTATATGCAGTGATGCAGTTACTCCATTGTAGAAAGCCACTGAATTAATCAGGCAGGATTTATCTCATTTGATTTTCCTTTTTTCCTTCCTCCACTTTCCATGGTAAACTTTTTCAGGGTTTTTTGGTAAGAAGTATGAAATTACCAACTGTGGTGCCTGAAAAACTAAACACGATACAGTGGACATTCTCATGATTTTCCTGTGTTGCTAAAAGATCCAGGCATGGAAGATTAAAAAGAGTGTGAGAACATGCAACTGGCACAGAGACACATATGTACAACCACAAATACACACAGTGAAACTACTGAAATTTGCCTTTGTCAGTTTCCCAACTGAGCAACAACAACTACAAAAATCACCTTTAACCTGGTGTGGTTTTCCTTACAAATTTGCAAGGAGAAAAAAAGTTGGCAGAAATTGGGTGTTCTTTAGAGTAGAGGGTGATGTTCAAGGGCACAGAGGAAGTTCATTCTGCTACATCATATAGACAAAGGTCTGGAGGATTTGATCTTGGACATGCGATTTCATTGATGAAAGTAACACTGTGAGAAATTTGATCATGGCAATGTTTTTTGCAGTGTTTTTAAGCCTGCTACCTTCTTCTTATTGTGGTTAGTGGTAGGGAAGTCATCTGTGGTACCAGTATTTCCATTTTGTTCCTTTGAGTGAAGTACCTATGACAACAGATAACATCAGCACATATACGATAATACTGCTTAAAAGCAAAAGAAGAAAAGCTTGACCTATTCCTAAGAACTATTATGTAGCCAAGGAAGACTGGAATTTGATTTCTCGGAAGTAATTGCATACATAAGGTGTATAATTTCACATATAATTCTATATAGTTCATATATGATTCCCTTTAAATGTAAAATTCAAATTGTCTTTCTTTAGGTAGAATAGTAAAATATTATTTATATTGATATTATATCATTATATAATATTGTATGGTACCATATGGCACATGCCATGTAGTAAGTATATAATACAGGACTTTTTACTATTTTCTTCCAGTTTCTTACTTCTGTCACATAATTATCATTTACAAGCTACTGTTGTTCCTTTCTAAATTTTAAGTGACGCATGAACATTGAAAATACCAAGTTTAAATTATGCTTGGAACATTGCAAAATGGAAAAACAAATTGAGACATTAATTCTCATTAACTTTGGTCAATAGAGAAAAGATTATTCCACCAGAACAGATATATAATCCACAAACATAGTATGCATCAAAACCAGCTAACTGATATTATCAAGTAGTGGAAATTAGATGGATCAGATAGTAATGAGATCAATACTGTGGTGTTGAAGTTTGAAAGTTTAAATCATGGTTGTGATCAACTCTTTTTATTCTAGCTTAGTGTAATTAATAATTATATAGCATGTATGAATCAAAATTATCCTTGTTTAGCTTTAACACTTGTAGATAAAATCTCACAGCTTTATAATATGACAACTTATGCTTTGAAGCAGTTAGAATGTAAATAATATGGAATGCTGCAATTTCCATCTGTGCTTTCCCCCTCCTCATCCCACTCCTCTAATATCTTTCTGTGAAAACATCTAAAAATCTTACCAAGTTTAGGACAGAAAAGTATTGCCAGAAATAATTGTGTTTCCAAGTTCAAACTAGTATGGACTGAATGTATTTTTTAAGTTGTTGCTAGCATAGATTCATGAAAATCAAAATCCTCTGATGACTTTGTGTATAAAGTCCTACAATTACCTAACCTTCAGTAATGCAGTATGTGCTAACTTTGCATATTACACACTAAGACCTCACAGAAAATAACATGAACATAAAAGAAATTTCTGTTCTGTTTCTAGATTATTTTTTATTAAGTCTAGATCTGTTCCTTTTAATTTCTTTGATCTTGGTGAGACTAGGAAGCGATCTGCTGATGAACATCTTGCTTGTTACCCTATAAATTAATCTCCTGACATTTAGATAGAGTTGAACTTAGAATTTCTAAGTTGCCCAGTCCTAGTAGCTTGTGGTCTTCATCCATCCTTCTGTGGAAACAATGAAAAAGTGGAATGGAATATTTTCTTCCTTAAAACTATGATTTCTGTGTGTTTTATTTAGAAGTCCTGCAAGCCATTATTTCCCTTGGTATCTTCTCATAGCGTAAGTTCTTTAGGATAAGGACACTAAGTTTTGCTTGGGAAAGTCATATATGTTTTCAGTACTGAGTAATAATGAATAAAATGTTCAAGTGAACTTTACTGTCCCATCTGTATCTTCTTTCCTAGGCATCTGCTATTCAATCCTAGAAAAAAAACTTTTCTGTACAGGTACTATTTTTTAAGTATTAGAATTATTAAATATTGATGTTTGAGATTATAAAGCTTTTCATCATACCCACTGTAGATCTGTTTTTCCCTGAAATAACTATAGTATATTCTATGACAGCTTTTATTTTTCTTTTTTACTCTTTTATTAACATTTTAGTTGTTTGATAGTCTAATTTTTAGCTGATTAGATATTGCTAATTACAGTAGGAATGAATACATTGTTGTGTGTAAATGGAGATGTCATTGAAATATAGTAGAGAAAAAATTCAAAGCACTGGATTATGTGATAAAAATAAACAACAACCAAAAAAATTTGTAAAAACCCCAAACAACTGAATAAAGTTTTGCATTTATCTCCTTTGGATGTCTTACACAGACCTCCTACTTAACAGTTACTAACACTTCCATAATTCTCTAATAAAAACTAAGATGTCAGAGATCTAGTAAACATTAAAATTAGAAGTGAATATGGTGCCAACTGTCTATTACAATGAGGAAAATTACTTTCTCACAGGATCCACTGAAATAACAGTTATTTCCTGAATTCTCCAAAGGCAACTGCAAATTGAGATTGTGTTCAAAATGAAGAATTAAAATACATGCATCAAATAATTAGAAGTATTCTTAAGAGGTTATTATTCAGCTCACAGCTTCTAGTGATGCCTACATATGCCCAAAGAGAGTTTGCAGAAACAATTTCACCAGCAAGTTGTTAAATGCAGAGCATATGCTTGCATTGTTCAGCTGTCTGCAGTGAGGGTGTAACCTTTAGTTTTTTTAAGAGGGTGTTACCTTTAGATTCTAAACCTGTTTGTTACTCTCTGGTTTTTACACATTCATCTACATTCATTTTAAGTGGGACATAGGTACTTATCTCTCATAAGCTTATTTGAAACTCACCCTTTAGTTATAGTTAGTGTTACGTCAACAGCAGCTAATTGTACTCTACCTGTACTTTACACCTGCTGACTTGCCACTGCAGTATACTAAATATGTATTTGGACTAACTTTGCAGTGGGATTTATATAAATTACAGGTGCTCTGAGGTTCTGGGATCTTTTCTGTAGTATTTGTTGTAGACTTACTCATGTTCTTGGTCCTCAGACAGGACTGAAGCCAGTTTCATCACAGTGCGGAAGCTTATGTGTTCTGGCATTTGCTTTTAAGTCAAGAGGTCTTCTGATATGCTTCAAACTATGCATGTGCCCAAAAGCTTTGCCAGCACACAGCCCACATATGTGACACAAAGGGAAAGAGTGTATTTTTAAAAGTTTCAGTATATCAAGCCGATTGTTATGTTTTGGATGTTGTAATTCAAGAAGGTAGCGTGTAGGTATCTTTTCTGAATTTGCAAATGGCTTTGCTGATGAGGGAGGTGAGATAGGTGAAAGCAAATGCTGTACTCCTACATCACAGTATTGTGCACTCAGACAAGTTAGCATTTTTGCATTCACACCTCATCAAGTGCACCAATTTAGCAGAGAAATGTAAGCTATTTGAGGTCACTGACACACTTTCATACTGACAATGTTCTTCCTGATGGTTGTAGAGAAAAATATGTGCTTCTGTCGGAATTAATTTAAATAACTATATGGTACATTTATGCTTTTTAATGAGTCTTTCATTATTCAATCAGTAAACATTTCAGGCTCAGTCCAGTCCTCCATCAAACAGAACAGATTGAGTTACACTGGGAGTGCTAGAAACACTACCCTTATCTGCTGGAGGTCACAGAAAGGGTAGGCTGCACAATGCTTGCTTTCTTTTGAGCCATTATACATGGCTATGTCAAAGCAATGGGCTGTATTTAGAAGACTTTAAGTTCTAAATATGATGTTACATGTGTAAGAAAAATATTTATTAAAAATTACTGAACTTATGTAGCTACCTCAGTTCTACATTAGTTATTAATCTTCTATAATAATAATAATAATGATGATTACTCTATGAATAACTATCAATAAAAGCATCCTGTTAAGCCTTAATTTAATAGTTTTAAATATTACTCCCAGTAATTTTATTTATTTTAATGTACCAAAATGGATTAACACAGCATGAAAGATAAAAGTAATTAGTTTTGTAAGTTTTTTCAGGCTTACTACATGCAATCTAAATAATGCAAATATTTAAGTAACTGTGACAACTGCCCTGTGTAAATGCCAGTGTTTATCTCTATCACAGATGTATATGTAACACTCAAAATGAATGGCTCACTTTCTGAAAATGAAATATATAGGAAGCATTGTAAACTTTGACAAAAGGGAATAGATACCCCATTTGCTCCCATTGCCAAGTTACATAAGTTAAGGTTTTGTCTTTTGCATGTTGTTTGGAGTAAGAGTTAATAACATTTAGCTGCTGAATACAGAATCATATAAGACAGTCCAAAACTTAATGTAACAACATATCTCCAAAGCGATAACTGTTGTTGCTATTTTTTTTAAGCTCCTTTTGGTCCTAACTAGTGCCCAGGATCACATGTCATCTATACAGATAGTTTGAATATTTTCCCTACCCTGGAATCTGTGTGAAAATTACATTTTTTCCATTGAGATGAATTCATATCAGCATACTGGCATGGAATAAGCTTGTAAGGAAAGGAATCAGTCACTGAGCTAATAACTCTTATTAGATGGCAGTAAATAATTATTTCCACAACATCCCTACTTTTTAAAAGTGCTGGTATCCTTCTGTGAAACTATACAGGACAGCACAATCACTCTGAATGACAATTAATGTATTCCATTGCCCTGTATTAACTTGTTTGAAGATATAACGTCATGTAAAGCATGTGAAATTGGGTGATGGACTGATTTAATGTACTTATTGTTGTCCAGGAAAACAGCTTGTAGGAAGCACATAATTTAGGGTATGGAGTAGTAATTATTTCTGTGTTTATGTAGGAGGAAAAGTATACGGAGCACTGCCATTTGTAATATACTAAGAATTTCACCCCACTTTCATTCTCTGTACATGGAACAGTTAATGCACAGATTGATGCAAGTGATTTTTCAGAAAATAAAGGTATTTGCAATCATGTAATTGAAAACTATAGGCAACTTAGAGTGCATAGCTGAGGTAATATTAGAATTTCATATTTTTCATGCAACACCTTTTTCAACCTTAGAGTTTTTCTTTCTTGTGAGAAGGGTCTATGTAGATTTTTTTATTGATTCTCTAAAACTATTTGAAAGAAGACTGTGAAATAATATTTTCTTTTTGTTTTAATCCTCATTAACGGATGGAACACAAAACTCTGTAGGAATTTTTGCTGCATTTCCTTACAGCCTGTCCCATTTCAAATATGACATAAAATTGTGATTTAGTTCTCTTTTCTTGAAAAGGAACATTTCCTGGCTATATAGCAGCAGCTACACATTTGCTGTGGTCTGGAATTCTAGTGATTATTTTGTGTGTTTGTTGCAGCTGGAGTCATTAGGAACACAAATTCAATTATGTTACATGTTCCTTAGTTAAATGTTGTTTCTGTATAGAGATAGAAGTTTTAACTCAAAGACTTTTGTTATTGTTGTTAATGGTATTAGAATAATGACCAATGTAATCATGTGTCTTCTGCTGTTCAATGATAATATAGGAATTAAACCAAGACCAAACAAATCTAATTCAGGCAAATTGAAGTAAAATTCTGAGCTTTTGTTGGCTTCCACATTAAAAACTACTTAGAACAGTAGGAATCTAAGTCTTCAATAATGTTTAGGAGAGAGGTGTAAGGCATCTAATTTATGGCTGAGGGCTGCTTTGAAATCAGTGAATGTGGGTGTTTGCTGGAGTTATGTACACTGTTGATAAATTATAAAGAGAGCGCCAGCAAATAAACTTGTGTTCTTTCAGGAAGACTATTCACTATACAGAGCATTTTCATGTACGTACATGTGTATATACTTGTACAAAAGTATACACACAATTGCACACACAATTGCACACACATGTTGCCAGTATTCAATAAATAATTAAGAAATAATTGTTATTTAAATCTAGACAGTAAAGATATATTTCTCTTCCTCCAATTCAAATCATCGGGCTTCTAAAAACACAGCAATATAGATATATTACCTTCCTTTGTGATCTCCGCTAACACAGGTGATCTGCAGTCAACTTCTGTGACACTGACAATCTGTAATTCTCAATAATTGCTTTTTGAAATGCCAATTGCCTCTTTTTATCTTTCTTCAGCTGCCAAGTGAGAACTACTTGGTGCATCTATAAAGGTATCTTGGAGAGCTTTGGAGAGCAGTCATAGCGGCAGGCTGGGGACAGAGTTATGCCAGCCAAACTCTCCCACTCATAGACCTCTCTTTTTGGACATGAAATTACTTAATGCTTGTGCACTAAGTGAGACTCAAAGGAAAACTAGCCTATAAGTCTTGGGATAAATGCGGAAGTGAAAGTACAGTTCTGCTTTCCTAATGCTTCCTTGAGACTGTAATAAACTTTTGACTTGAGATGATTGTACAGCTGTCAGATCTCTCATGGGATGGGAAACTAAGAGCTTTAGAGATCTATTGAAATGGCTCTATAGATAGGACATATCACTGAGAGAATGACTATTAAATCCTGTGTTAATCTGGTTTGAACTGGAAGTTTCCAGAAAGTTGAGCTTGCTTTATATGAAACTGGGAGGTCATACAACTAATAATATGACATGTGATTTCTGAAAAATGATCACTTTCCCAAAGTTATTTGGGGTCAAAAGGTATACTGTGTGACAGATGGAACAATTACATATAAAATGCAAAGAAATGGCATCAGCTTAAGCAGTAGTTGATTTTTTTTTTGCTTCCATTAGAGGCTTCAGAATGGATGCCTAAAATGCAAACTTTGGGCAACTGCAGGCGTGGGACCTGGCTACATTGTGTATACATCTGGGAAGTCTTGCAACCCCAGAAAATCTGTTTCTGAGTGAGAATTTTATTCATTATCAAAGGAAACACAAGCCAGAGGATGTGCTTACAGTGGGGGTGACTTAATTTGTGATACATATATACATGGCATCAGGAATGAATCTAGAAATGTAAGATGACTTCACATCCTTAAGTAAATTAAATCAAGTATTTTTATTAGCACATGGGTCAGTGTTTCATAGTGAAAAACTTCTATGTTTACTGACACAAGTGTGGAACTGGCTCATCTAAACCTATGTTATTCTATAGCTGTACTATCACACTATATCCAAAAAACAAACAAACAAAAAAACAAATCAAAGCAAAAACACAAAAAACACAAACCAACCAACCAACCAAAAACCAAACATCAAAACAGAAACATTTTCTGGCAAGCAACAATCCTTTACAAGAAAGGTCTGACACAGTTCAATAAGGAATGACACCATGCCTTTTTCACCTAACAATAGAATTGTAGGACAAATGAAGAGAGGTCACCTGGCATTTAATATATACATTACAAAGTCACATCTTTTTCTAGTTGTTGTTAACAGTAAGGCCTCTTAGCATTTTCTAAAACATTTTATACAAATATAATCTTCAGTAGAGCTACAATATCTATAGCATATTTAATATATGTAATTAAATAGTTTCTGGCCATGACCATTCAGAAAGTAGTTTCCCATCCTACTAGCATTTTGAAATATTTTTCTTTGGTGCCTTTTATCAGCATTAAAGTGAAACACAAACCTTGCAAACCAAGAACTTCTGTTAAACCCTAGATAGTTCACTTGGGATATTCCTCGAATTCAGTCTTTAATGCAGTAGATCACCCCTGCTCTCCTCCCTGCTGCTGGTTCTAGGATTGTTGCTAGGATTTACCATCTATGTTTCATGTGGAATGAATGAGCAAACACTTCTTAGACTGCAGAATGGCCAATCCTATAATGCACTGCTAATGTGCACTTGGTGTAAGCCCAAGGCTAAAATTGGTGGTCCTGTGATTTTTATATATATTGAGGAAAAAAATACCCCAACCCTGAGTATCTCCAAAAGAAACCCCAAAGCAGAGGGAAGCGCTATTCTGTGGGACAAGTAGTCAGTTCAGGCAGGGAATTTTCCTGAGCAAGGGGAGATTCTGAGTCAAATTCACATTCTGTCTCCTAGATTAATGACTTGAAGTGCAACCTTAAGCTAACTTTAGAGGGATAGCAAGTATTTTTTTTATTTTTTTTTTCTTGCAACAGGGAATACCATCCTCTTGGAGAAGTTTCAAGATGAATGAATCAGAATATTTTACAAAAAATAGACAATGTGGTTGGAAAATTTCATTTTTTCCTCACTGTGTAAAATAACATGTTTCTGGAAGCTTGTATTTTCAAAAGATTAATTTTTTTTTTCTAAACAATTCTCTTGAGTATCTTAATTGGTTTTAGTGCTACTGAAATAATTCCAGCAGTAACATTTCTCCTCAAACAGTTCTGTACCAACATTATTACCCACATGGCCTGTATCAGAAATTATGTGTTGAATGGGACTGGGGAACAGATCATCCCCCTGTACTCGGCACTGGTGATGCTGCACTGTGAATACTGTGTTCAGTTTTGGGCCCCTCACTACAAAAAGGGCATTGAGGTGCCGAAGCATGTCCAAAGAAGGGCAATGAAGCTGGTGAAGGTTCTAGAGCACAAGTCTTATGAGGAGTGTCTGAGGGAACTGGGGTTGTTTAGCCTGGAAAAAATGAGGCTCAGGGGAGACCTTACTGCTTTCTACAATTACCTGAAAGGAGTTGTACCCAAGTGGTGGTCGGTCTCTTGTCCCAAGTAACAAGCAAATTAGTTTTATGTCTTCATCTAGTCACCATGGCGTGGTGACATTCTCTAAATTCTCGTTACACTTGTCTTGTTCTTTATAAGGTACAGTGAACCAGTGTCATTTCAGGAAGCACATCAGAGAAAAAAATATTTTGCTGATACATATGTTGATGATTTGGGGGGGTGGATGAATATTAGCTGAAATAAAATTCTTTGGAACACATCTTCACTCAAAGTACCTTAAATATGGATTACAGACTAAATAATTGCACATACTTTTTTTTTTGCTGCAGGACCTATATATATGGGTTAACATTGATTTTGTTATTTTTTAACTCATAGGAATGATATGTGGTAGATGATTTTATATTTGGCATACAGTGCTTCTAATTTTTTTTTTATCAAACAATTAGAATGCCTCAGTGAGGGGCCTAAAATCAAAATTTATATTGTTATGGTCTTTTAAACTTGGGTCTAGGTGGATTTATTGCCTATGAATAATTATTTATCTTTTTTTTTTATATGAATAAAAAATAATTTAAGGGCTCTTAATGGGTGGAGCACTTGGTTTATCTAAATGAAAAATGAATTTTATTTGGGTAGCACATGAGGAAGGATTCAACCTTCATTGGGCAAAAACTAATTTGGAAAAGTATTTTAAAAAAGGGAAAAACTTGAATAGTGTGTAAGATTTAGACTGTTATCTAACATTTCTCAAAGAAATTAGTAGAGAACTTCTGTATTTCATTGACACTGATATTTTACCTAGTTAATTATGTACTGAATACATATAATTGAATTCACTCATGTCCTACATACACAATAACTTGTGTACAACTGCATTGAAGATGCAGTCTTTGTGTGGAGATGGGGTCTCAGTCACTGCTTCTGACATTTGACACTGCATATATAACAGCAGTGTTTCCAGAAAATTTCTATAGAAATTCTGTATTCTGCCTTGTATCAAGAAGACATGCAAACCAGTGCACAGAACCCCAAACTCTTGACATGAACAAATCTTAAGTACTTTAGTAACAATTAACTACAGTCTGTCTTATTTACAATCATGGAGTGAGATTTACTTGAAACCTTGAATTTTGAGGCATAGAGGGACATTTTAAATGGTAGAATAAAAAAGAAGTAATTAAGTATTTTAGCTAAATATGATGTCTGTGAGGAGTATTCAGACTTCATACAGTCTCACACATAAACAAATTAATAGAGTATACTGTTCTTTTTCAGTATGTCTTCCAAATAAAGACAGTCAAGGAAAAAATCATAAAATTGGTGACATAGATGATTTTGTTTGTTTAGTATCCATATTTAATTTCTAAACTAAATTAGAAAGTGAGTTTTCTATTCATGTTTCACTCTTTTACATTACAGAGTGCTACTTGCTACAGGAGCAAGCACAGTATAATGAAACATTTCGAGCAAGGATAGCTTGATGTAATTTTTTTATTTTTTTTTTTAATTGAGAAAACAGAATTATCATCGAAGGGGAGGGATAGAGAAAACTATGTTTATTTCCTCTTGCTCCCATAAGTACAGGCTGTCTCATGTATGGATATGTGTCTGTACTTGTGTGTCTCTGTGTGTGTCCATGTGTACACACCTCAAAAGCATTTTCAGAAAGCATATTGAATACAAATTAAACTGTATGATTTACTAAGTGTTCTAATAAATAAGTGCAAGTTCTCTATCATGGTAAGTAACAGTTTTCAGTTAATTTCTAGGTTTTTATGAAGAGCATGAAGTGTGCTGTTCTATGAACCAAGGCTACTTTTTGGACCAATTTCGTGTCTGGGATTGACTCAACTTTGTTTCACCTTTGTTTACAGTCTATTGTTTTAAATATCTTTTTTTTTTCTCATATGGAAAGCATTAAGGAGGTCTTTATGTTTTTTTCTTGGTCCATTCAAGTTGTGTAAGACTCAGTGATAATTTTATTTGCATTGGTTCCATCTAAAATTCAGGTTGTGTCTAATTCTTAATAAATCCTAATGAGGGTTAATAAAATGTTAAGTCATTGAAGATAGTGACTGAAGGCATTATTTATTCCAGGTTACAGAACAAAATGAAATAAATTGCATTTCTTATGTAGAAACCATGATTTGGTAATTTTTTAGTATACTTTTTTGTTTTATATTATTCTTTTTTAATAGCACACATTAATTTTGTTTTTGCAGAAATCACTTTTAACTGAAGTATCTGCATTGTCACAGAATACTATACATTTTTAAAAATATTTTCAATTTGTTCTTGACATTTTATGTTTATGTGCAATTTGCATCTTTTTTGTTTTTCAATTTCAAATGTAACAGATTTTGACACTTTTGTTACATTTTTTTTATACTAGTGTTTTTTTATTATTATTATTATTTTTGAAAACCTGCTGGTTTTGAATTCTCTTTTTTCCCTTTATTCTCCTCCACATTATGATCCCAGGAGCCAACACAAAGAAAAGCGCAGATGATATAACCAGTAATGATCGTGGTGAAGATGAAGGTATTTTTTGTTTTTTTCAAAGCTCGACCCTGAT
>WUAM01000323.1:47727262-47740457 GCA_024336885.1 Actenoides hombroni | reverse complement strand
ATGTTATACTTATCATAAATGTTAGTTCTGTTCTTGAGGCACAATAAATAATTTTCCTTTCAGTCTATATTGTGTCATAAACAGCAGTAGATAGAAAATCTGTTAGGACTGCATAGATAATAATGATAGTATCCAGACATAGAATCATAGAATGGTTTGGTTTGGAGGGGACCTTCCAAGATCATCCAGTCCAACCCACCTGTCGTGGGAAAGTACGTCTGTCACTACATCAGGTTGATCAAAAGTCCATCCAATCTGACTTTGAATACTTCCAATGATGGGGCATCCACAACTTCTCTGCGCAATCTGTTCACTGTCTCACAACCCTCATCATAAATAATTTCTTCCTTCTATCCAATCTAAATCTATATTCTTTCATTTTAAAACCACTGCGCCCTGTCCTGTCACTACAAGCCTTGGAAAAAAGTCTCTCTCCATCTTCCTTATAAGCGCCCTTTATATACTGAAAAGCCCCAATAAGGTCTTCCTGGAGCCTTCTCTTCTCTAGTCTGAACAACCCCAACTAAGCATTTCATCATGATAGAGGTGTTCCAGCCTTCTGTTAAGTTTCATGGCCCTCATCTGGACCTGCTCCAGCAGGTCCGTGTTCTTCTTGTACTGCGGACCCCAGAACTGGGCACAGTACTCCAGGTGAGGTCTTTCAAGAGCTGAATAGAGGGAAAGAAAAAGTCCTCTTGACCTGGCCACAGGGCTGCAATTGCACATTGCCAGCTTATATCCAATTCCTCCATAGTCCCCAAGCCTTTCTGCACAGGGCTACTCTAAATTCATTCATCTGCAGTCTGTATCAATACTAGGGATTACTCCTGTGCAGGTGCAGGAACTTGCATTTGGCCTTGTTGAACTCCTCAAGGCTGTCAAGGTCCCTCTGGATGGCATCTTTCTGTTGTCTGCAGATGTGGATGCGCTCAATCCCACTATCTATGTAATTAATGAAGACATTAAATAGTATTGGTCCCAGCGTGTACCTTTGAGGGACACCACTGGTTGCTGATTTCCACTTAGACATTGAGATGTTGACTGTAACTCTTGAGGACATGGCCATCCGGGCAGGTCGTTATCCATCTAACCATCCATCCATCCAACTTACATCTCTCCAACTAGTGGCAAGAGTGTTGTAGGGGACTGTATTGAATGCCTTAAAAATGCCCACGTAGACAACATCAATTGGTCTTTCCTTGTCTACTAATGCAGTCACTTCATTGTAAAAGACCACCAGATTAGCCAAGCAGGATTTGCCCTTGGTGAAGCCTGTAAGTGTGATGCTTCCTGTGGTTGAAGTAAGAATGCTTCATTGATATCTTCCCCTCAAGTGAGTGGCCTGCAGTAAACATTAACCACAAACTTTCCTTTGTCAGCTTGGCCTCTGAGTTTCACCTGTAAGCTCTCAACCTGTTCATTGCTGTTTTTCAAAAATGTGTGTATTCAGGCAATCTATCAATCAAATTTTTTTGTGTAGGGGGTAACCCCTCACCACCACCTCTCCTTCCTTGCCAGTTTATAGCCACTAATTGCAGTGCTCCAGCTGTATGAATTGTCCTACCACGTTTCAGTGACAATGATTAGATCCTAGCTTTCTAGCTGCACACTGGCTTCCAGGTCAATTTGTTTGTTACCCATGCTGCACGCATTGGTATAGAGACACTTCAGTTGAGCTATCAACCATGTTACCTTTTTAGAGGAAAATGCCCTAATTTCTTTGGAGCATTTCATAGGTGTTTCCCTGTCAGTCCTAATATACCATAAGGCTGCAGCTCTTGTTTGTTACCCCAAAGTCCATCCCCACCCCCTACTAAATCTAGCTTAAAGCTCTCCCTGTAAGTCTAGCCAGCTTGTGGTGATGAGGCTCTTGCTTCACATTGTCAGATGAATCCCTGCAGAGCAGACAACAGCCTGATCACTGACAGAGTGGGCAGCACTACCCTGCCTTTGCAAACTGCTGCACAAACTGACAATTCTAGTCCCAACATACAGTGTCCCTGTTTGCACAGACTATTTGTGGTGCTCCTGGTAGATGGTGTTCCCCAAGGGCCAGTTTTATGTGTCTTCCTGTGGTTTGAATTGGCCCCAAGAACTTCCAGCACTGTCCAAATGTTACCCAGCCCTTTTGTGAGACCTGTCTCCTGCTGCCTGGTACCTTCCCATCAACAGCCCAAGGGTGCTGGGGTCCCAGAAACCCCATCAGACATCCCCTGGGGACCTGACAGCCCTTGAACTTCTCTCAGCAAGAGGCATCTGCTGCTGCTGCTGCTGCTGTTGCTACTAGAATGAGCTTCCCAAGGTTTAAACTGCAGGAGGAAATCTCAGTTTGAGATTCTGAGAACAGGCTGATAACTATGATTACATATGTTTAAAAAAGCCTGGATTTTGGAAATGCATCTCCATACATGAGGGAAAATAAAAATTGTTAGAGACCACTTAATTCACCTTAGTATCCTTCACTGAGTTTGTCCAAAAGAAATATCTATACAACTGTTGTATTTGTCAGGGTAATGGAATATAAACTACATGGGTTTCTTTTACTGCCTTCTGATATAATTTTAATTATATTTCATGGAATCTCTGATCATCCTATAATTTAGTAAAAGTCTTCTGACTTGAAAAGACATGTTTTGAACATGCAACACTGCACCTTTTGAATTTTAAAATGAGATTTTAGCAGACACCATAAAGACAAGGTTTCTCCATCTTTTATAGGCAGAAGTCTTATTTCCTGTTGACTATAACTGAGATACTGAAAATTCTAGTCTCAAGTTAACCAGAAAGCAGTCATGCTAGACAGGAAAAAGGTTTTACTTGCTGTAGCTGTAACATGGTGACCTTGAGGGCTATAAAACATTCTAACTGGATATAGAGACAAATATCTTTCTCTCTATCTTTTCTTCTTGCATCTCACTAAAATATAAGCCTTTAGATTGTGCAGTGAATATTTATCTGTAACTCCAGAATACAGAAGAACCACATTTCCTCTCCATCTTGGAGGACTGCAGAGCTTCTCTGGGAATAAGTACCTCATCTCTCTCTCTCTGTTCAAGCAGCACCATGGAAAACTAGCACACAGCTGGGCCCAAGACCTTCCAAGTTTTTATTTATCTCTCTCTACCCTTTGAATAAATATACTTCTGGAATTACTCTTCCTGAGATTTCTAGACTCCCAAGCATACATTCAACACTAATAGGAGTTGTTGATATTATTTTACTTTTGAGTATAAGTTTGCATTTACCAAAATATATTTGATAGGATCCTTTTGGGATAACACAATAGAATGATTTAGCTTTGCGTTTTACTTATTATATTGGGCACTATTCAAAAAGTGGAGTGTTGTGGTGCTGTGTTTAATTTCTTGTGCACATTAGGATTTGGGAGAATCACAAAGCTCAGCAGTTTCGGAGCTCTGCCCAGATCAGCAGTTTCCTACTCATACCTCACCATGATGACAATTGAAGACACTGCTGGAGCTAAAGGAAATTGCTAGATTTTCCCAGTGCAAGGCAGTGCTTCCGTATCTTGATAAATTCAGTACTGTAACACACAGAAATACTAAATCCTGCTGTCTCTCCACTCCCACCTCATGCTTTGATCGCTGTGTAGGATAATAGTAGTTTTATATAAAGTTTAATTTAATCAACAGTTGATTTGAATTTTCAAAGTTCCCAAACTAAGGAATTATTTAATGGAAATAATGGAAATTCATCAGAGTGGGAGGATTAAGCAAAATAGATGAACTAATTCAAAGAATGTTCTAGTATTACAGAAAATGGGATGGTTTGAATGATCTCACTCACTCAGTAGAGATACTGCTCAATTCCTCTTCATTACCTGCATTCTTAGACTTCATGGATATGCTTTAAGAAGAAGTAACATTTTCCCAACATAGCTAGAAATACTGGTTTCATGCCTTTTTCAGGATTATGTTGGCAGGAAACACACAGAAGTGAGATTTATTTTTAATATTGTTTTAGTGATGTGACCTGAATTGTCTGTCTGACGGTGAGACTTCAATATGCTGAATTCCTGTTTAGCTTGTGTAACAGTAGAAATCAAATCTGACAAATTACCTTCCCTCAAAAAAAAACAAACAGAAAAACCCAAATGAAAACAATAAAACCAAAGCCCCAAAACCCCCAAAACATTTTTTTACACAGTTAAATTCCATCATGATGTTACACAGTTCGAAGAAAAAAAATACTAAGCAATCTTTAAAAAAGTTATCATATTCAAACATGAATTTGGTGTTCTTGTGTGAGCTATTAAAGGCGAAACCAGAGATAAATTCTTGCAATAGGAACCAGGCATTCTGAAAGCCAGAGTCTTAATACAGAAAAAAAACGAGAAGGCAAAACCTGAGGTGAATTCTAGAAATATGAATTAAGTACTTTGAAAGCCAGAGTTAAATGAAACATCTACTGCAGTAAATGAGATGCACTCAGAGTTCAAAATTGTAAAATTAACTTTGCATTTCCAAGATCACTTGCAATTTAACATTTTCTTCCTCTTAGATTTCCAAATCATGCAGATAAGAATAGTCTATCTCTTATCTATCTCCCTTTTTAGCAATGAGAATATATTTTAAGTAGTCTGAAAAGACTCAAGTTCCTTTTAGTAGAAATTATATCCACTTGCAATTATAGCTCTCTATAAGTGATCATATTAGGCAGTGTAAAATAAATCAGAGTTCGGTCTATAAGGAGGCTCAATACTTCTGCGTGTTACTGAGAACCTTAGTTTTCTTTACTTCGCTTAGTGCCTTGTTTGTGAGTTAAAACATCAATGCATCGAAACAGTGTATGTTGTAAATGAACTGCTTAGGATTTGGCTGACCATTGTAGGTCCCTTCCAACTGAACTTTATTCTATTCTATTCTATTCTATTCTATTCTATTCTATTCTATTCTATTCTATTCTATTCTATTCTATTCTATTCTATTCAAAGCAAGTTAGTAGTACATGACATCATGAGACAGATTCTTTCATATTAACAATGTACTATAGCCTACAATACATCAAATTTTATCTTAATTTAGTGTAATTGTTGTACATAATAACTCTATATTTTACATTCAGACATGCAGATATCTGCTCCCTTGGTGCCTCCAGACAGCCCTCCTCTATCTCTAGTGAGTTTTTATTCCACTAGCACAGGAAACTTAAAGGTGATCTCCCAGCAGAAAAGGCCAGAGATAGATTAGTACACATGGGAATAACACAGGAGCTGGAGTGTGCTAAGTAAATCACGGTTTCATGCTTACATAAGAAAAGAGGTTTATTTAGACTCAATTTGGCTTAAAGTGACTGCTTGCATTGCTGAAGCCGTTGCAAACTTCACTACATTTCCTCACATACACCTCTAAGCTTCATGAGGGTTTCTTGGCCTGTTTGGGTCCTGGCCTATCTTCTTAGTTGGACAATAATTGTGTCAGCTCTTGTCAGTAGTTGTAGCTGATTTTCTACTTCAGTAGAACTCTGAAATTCCCAGCAATGACACATAAGTGTTAATTCCATTGCTACCAACATGTTTTTGGACACATCAGAATTATGCTCTTTGTTAATTATTTTTTGTAAATATTTTTCTTTTCTCTTATTTTAAATCTATTATCAAGTTACAGAAATTATATTTGTGCAAGTGCAGTTGATAAACTTCATCCATATCTCATTGGTTTTGGATTGTCAGGTCACTACATCTTCTGTTTCAAATATCAGAAGCAACAAGTACATATTACAGTGTCATCAGAAACTGTGTATGTACATTCACTGAGTTTCTAATATTAGATATGTTCCTTTCATGAAGTGACCACATGGTACTACTGTGATTGTGTCTTAAAATCACAAGTTCACATAATAGCATGTTCTGCTCTCATATGGCTTACTTTTATAGTGTCTGAACTCCCAACAAACTTTGATAACTTCTATATAATTCTCTAGTCAGGGGCAAGTATGAACATTCTTAAAATGTGGTTGGCAAAACAGGAATTTAGCAAGAACCTTTTGACAGAGAACTCCTGTTACCTAAACGCAACAAAATCTGCTTCCTCCAGGCTTGATGGATTGATCCAGCTGACTAAATGAGTAAAACATGCTCACAGAAAATAATTTTAAACATAGCCTACATAGACAAACACATCAAAAAACTACAAGACAATGTAAGACTAGTAAAAAAAATATTTTTAGGTAATTCACTGAGTTTCGGTAATTAACTAGGTAAGCTGATACTTGTTCATCACCCTGAGCATTCTTACTATCTTTGAGAATATTTTGTGTTAACCAAGATTTTTAATATATTCTTTTAACAAGTTTGTCCCTACTGTGCATGAAAGAATTAGAGGTTTGAGTTTTGAAATTATAAAATTATGAAATTTATATTCTTATTTATATACTTATTATATACTTTGAAATTATATACTTATTTGAGCAGTGCAAGAAGAGTGTCTTGATTTCATAACCATGTTAAGAAAATATGAGTTAGGAGTTCTGTGTCTTTCACAGAATCATAGAATCATAGAATGGTAGAGGATGGAAGGGACGTCTAGAGATTATCAGGAACGCATCCAGGCAGGCATTGAACATCTTCGGAGAGGGAGACTCCACAACCTCTCTGGGCAGCCTGTTCCAGTGCTGTCACACAATAAAGAAGTTTCTGCTCATGTTGAGGTGGAAATTCCTATGTTCTAGCTTATACCCTTTACTCCTTGTCTTATTACTGGGCATCATGGGAAAGAGACTGGCCCCTTCCACTTCAGACCCACCGTTCAGATATTTATAGACATTAATAAGATCCCCTCTCAGCCTTCCCTTCTCAAGACTAAACAGCCCCAACTCTCTCAGCCTTTCTTCATAGGAGAGATGTTCCAGTCCCTTAATCATCCTCATAGCTCTCCATTGGACTTTCTCCAATAGATCCCTGTCTCTCTTGAACTGGGGACCCCAAAACTGGATACAGAATTCCAGGTGTGGTCTCACCAGGGCAGAGTAGAGGGGGGGAGAACCTTTCTAGACCTGATGGACACAGTTTTCTTAGTGCATCCCAGGATACCATTGGCCCTCTTGGACACAAGAGCACATCGCTGTCCCATGGATAACTTGCTAGGACTCACTAGGACTCCGAGGTCTTTCTCCATAGAGCTGCTTTACAGCAGGATGACTCCTAATCTGTACTGGTGCCTCGTGTTATTCTTCCCCAGATGCAGGACTCTACACTTGTCCTTATTGAACTTCATGAGGTTCACCTTCGCCCAGCTGTCTAGCCTGTCTAGATCTTGTTGGATAGCAGCACAGCCTTCCGGTGTGTCAGCCGCCCCTCCCAGTTTCGTATCATCAGCTAACTTGCTGAGGGTACAATCTATCCCCTCATCCAGGTTGTTGAAGAAGATACTGAACAAAACTGGACCCAGCACTGATCCCTGGGAACACTGCTGTCCACAGGCCTCCAACTTGACTCTGCACTGCTGATCATAACCCTCTGAAGTCTGTTGTTGAGCCAGTTTTCAATCCACCTCACAGGCCAATTGTCTGTACTACATTTCTTGAGTTTTACTATGATGATGTTATAGGAGACAGTATCAAGAGCCTTACTGAAGGCAAGGTATACGACATTCACTGCTCTCCCTTCATCTATCCATTTGATCATGTCTTCATAGAAGGATATCAGATTAGTCAAGCAAGATTTCCCCTTAGTAAATCCACGTTGGCTACTCCTTATTAACCTTTTTTTCTTCCATGTGGTTAGAGATGGCCTCCAGAATGAGCTGCTCCATCACCTTTCCAGGGATGGAAATGAGACTGACTGTTCTGTAACTGCCTTTTTGAGATGAATTTTTGCACTGATGTTCAAATATGGATAGAGTATCTGAATTCTAGATGTAAAACAGTGAGGACTTCTATAGCTTTATAATAAATAAATGAAGGGAACCCAATCAAATATTGATACATAAAAAAACCCCCAAAACACTCTCATATCATGCATTAGCTGCTTCCTAAGGAAGAATCAAATGCACAACATGCTATGTGTATTGATAGAAGTGTGTGTTATGTGCAGTTTTGAAAATGAGACAATTTAGAGTCTTACAAAATAAAAAGCTAATTTTAAGAAATATTCTGTGAGGTTTCCTGTGGAAATAAACTACTGTGAGAAAATTAAACATGCATGTATTGTAAATATAACTCATTTAAATCTCTACAGATCATCTGAAACTCACAAACATTTAGACACATTTTTGTGAGGTATATTTTTATGCAATTGAAGGCTTATTTGTTAAGAATTATGAACAGGATAAAACATGATATATATCAGTGAATTGTTGTCACATTGACTGATGGTCAAAATTCTGTTTTCATAATCTCTTTTAAGATTATTTATTTTATTCCATGTAAATTTTGTGGAAATTCCATGGTTAATCTGTTTATAGAAAAGACATGTTTTTATAAAATGTAAAGGACATTTTTTCTGAACCTTGTGTAAAGAAATGTTGGATCTATTTTCCCTATTTTTTTCTTTGATATTTTGTATTCCTAATATCATTATTGATACTGTAAAATATTTACATTATTTGGGGGCCTATTGACACTGAACATTAAACATCTCATGATAGTTCTAGTTTACTTAGTGTACATTTCCTAGTATTGCATACATGTGGAAGCGCAGCAGTCATGTGACCATTTCTGGCAACATCGAGGTAAGTGTGATTTTATCTAGATTTATTCAAAACAATATTCTGAAACTAAATGTGACTATGAAAATGTGACAATTTTTTCATAGTATATATTAATTTAGTTATTAATTCAGTAAATTTTTTTTTTTTTTTATTCTCTGCAATAAAACTGACAAGTAAGAATTCCCTGCAGAGTGTAATTTATTTTTTAAATGTCATACTTTTAGATTACTAATCTATATTTTTCTGTGAATTACTAAGTCCTTCCTTGAAATGGAGTGATTTTATACTTATTCAGACAGTAATCTTTCTATATTAGTAATATGCAACTATTGTCCATTTTTTGTATTCATGTCATGGGTTTTTCAGTATAAATTCCAAGGGGAGAAAGTCAAAGTTACTTATTGCTCATGCTTTCAAGCATATGCTGGCCTCCTTTGGAGTTTCTGCCAAAAATCAAATCTTAGAATCGTAGAATCATTTAGACTGGAAAAGACCTATCAGACCATCAGGAAATGAATGACTTAATAAATTATCCAGTTGATTTTTCTTTTGTGCTTATCTAAGCCTGTGATGGCCAACAGGCAGTTGCGTAGGACAATTTGTGGAAAGAACCTTGCTGATCACACTGTTGTTCTTTTCTTCCCTATGCAACTAATATCCCTTTTTGCAGGATTTGGTCTGAATAAAGATTGCAGTTTTGGGAACTCTAAAAGAGGTTGGAAGCCACAACACAGCACAGACTGGAGGGCACACCATAAGGCACGTAGACCTGAGCTTGCATTTGAAAGTGACAAGTTGCTCTTAGCAACTTGCATGAAAGCCCATTTTCAGCTACATTTTGTAAAGTTTTACTGGCAGCTGTCAGGTTTCTTATTAAGAATCTTACTGAAATCAAATGCTGCTTAGGTTTGCTCGGTATTTTCATTTGCCTATACCTTTTGAACAGTGATAAAAACTCTTACAAAAGCATAAATTATATCCATTTTTTAGCAGTTAAGGAATGACAATTTCCATGAGAGAGATGGAAAAATGGTGGAAAGAGACTGGGAAATCTGAAAAACCCTTGAATCTGTGCAAGAAATCTTTGAATGTAAAGGCAGGAGTTCTTCATTGTTGTCTTTTCCTTTTCTTCATATTCTGGAGAACCAAGTCAGTCAAAGCTTTGGATTTCCTTTAAAATGCTATTCATATCTATGGGCTAGACCCTGTAGTGACATAAATTGTAATGACATTACAGGATATTGTCCATAATGTCGATTTCTCACTTTAAAAAAAAAAAAAAAAATCTGTTATGCAATATATGTAAATTCTCTTGTCAGCTTGGATCATAAGGATTTTATTAATTGAAATCTGAAAACTTACACTTGAATACACATCAGTCAAAAGAAGGTGAAAGGTTTGAAATACTGTTATATAAAAGAATAAACATAGGGGAGATTAAAGAGTCCACCTGTAATTTAAAACATTGTCTTAAGATGGATTTTTTAAAAATTCACAATTTTTAAAAAGTTCTCAGACTTTAATAACTCTAATTTATAGCATCAGGCTGAAATGATGATATAGTGGTAATACATATATAATTTATATTGTAGCTTATTACAGAAAAGGGTCTGCGGATGAAGTTCTAAGTGCATTGAAGTCAATAACAAACCTACTAGTCAACTCAAATTGTTCAAGATTTCAATGTATTTAATCCCTTTATTTCATAAGAAACTACAAATGTGACAGTCTGTGTTTTTAAACAGTTTTATAGATTCCTCAGAAGTGTAAATTCATGCTTTTAATAATATTATAAAGGTTCTGACTGACTAAAAGAAATACATGTTACATGTTTTGTTTTGTAGGAAATTCTACATAATTGCAGCAGGCTGCAATATTTTATACAGAAATTAGAAGGAAAAATATGTAAGTGTAACTCAATCTAACCATCCCTTGGAAATGAGCCTGATAGCAATGCGGAATGGCAAAAGTGTGTGTAAGGCAGCTGGTAATGTCAGTATGCTGCTCATGAGGAGGCAGGGGAGCACTGTGTAACAGTTCCTGGAGTTAAAGTTGCACCAGCCAATGAGATAAACACATGTTTTTTTTCAGACCTCGATGTCATTCCTTGCAATCACATTCTGACTGGCACTAAAGGATCAAAATATGTTTACAGCTTTGTATTACCCTATCAAGACTCAGCTCTATTGTAACTAGCCACTATATGAATATGTAGTATACAGAGCTAAATATATGCTCCCTGTGTGTTTGTGAGGCTTCCATTTCAGAACATACAAAGATTTTATTGCTTTAATATCTCCAAAAGCCTGTGTAAGGTATCTGAGAATATTAGAATAAAATTTCTGCTGATGAAGGATGTTAAGTGCATTCTTCAATAGATAATCTGCATGTAAAGGTTATCAGCTGAGACAGACCATCAGTTTTTATGTTTTCACTTTTGCTTTCTATTTGAAAATTATTACTTCCATTTAGGGAATCAAAATAATGTGTTCTTCTGGCATTCATTAGTGCCAACTCTCCTGTGATAGCACTGGTTCATTTAGTGCTTACATTGATTAGGACAACACACAGCAATGCTAGATGCAATAAAATGACTGTTGGAAAAGTGAGAGGGTTTATAACAAGCAAAAGAATGATTTTTAAATCTTCCATTTTATTTTTTTTCCTCATTTCCACACCATCTGTGGATTTTATTAAGTATTAGGCCTAAAATTAAGTATGCCTTTTGGGATCTGGGAAAGGGTAAAATAAATGCTTATACTTTAGCAGAACTTAAGATAAGAGAATGAAACGAGAAGAAACATAGGTTTCTTCACTGATAAAATGTTAATTTGCATAAAATCAGATATGTAAAGAAAATGCAACCCCATCTCTGTAAGTATGCTGCATATGTTTGTGCTTTCATTTCTGCTATAAATGTTAAAACAAAGTTAACATTTACACAGGTATGTGACTCTGAAACAATATTATATGTACGCTTTTTTGCATTTCATTTGTGTTCCATATGTAAAAAATTATGTCTTGATTTGTAAATACTTTTTCTCTGTTAAAATATTTTTACATTTGAATATCAAGTAGCTACCTATGTCTCTGTTATAATCTCATTCATAAAATTCAGTTTCTATCAAAATATATTTCAAACCAGTAGAAAGGTATCAAATAATACATTGATTTAAACAGAGGATCATCTAGCCCACAACCAGTACTAGGTTGAGACTAAACATGACAATAATTTCATGCCTGTATATTTTCAATGCATTTGTGTTTGTCCTATAAAGACATAATCAGTGAAACTTTTGTCCTGTTGAGAATGTTTTAGGAAGAAATATTGTCATAACAGATTTATGCCTTTGGTACAGATGACTTAGTTGCTGTAAACTTGCAGGAGATTTGACTATGAAGCTTCTTCTGTATCTTTTTCCTTTTGTCAAAGAAATATCACCAGAATTACTGTTCCTTAAAAAGAGGAGAAAAACCCAAAAACAACCAACCCAAAACCCACCATATCCTGCCTATCATTTTTATTTTACTGTGGGAAGTAGGAGGAATCAAACACACATTCTGCCCTGGACTCTTGTTTGTTTTTCATCAAAGAATTGGATTAGTCCTTGATAAAAATATAAGGAATTCAATTCTGAATATCCTTGAGTAAAGGGTAGCTTACAGATGTTGTGCTCCCAAAACAGAAAAGAGAACAAGCTATGATTCATAAGGTTCTAATTTCATCTCTACTTTTCCCTTGCTCTTGGCAGGAATTACATTGCTTCATTTGATGACTTCTCAAAGAAGTGAAAGATTACTCTTTTCCACTAACCTGAATTACAGATTGATAAATGGGGCAAACCACTTTTTTTTATAGTAGTAGAGTGTAGGGGGATAATTGCTTTTTTCCATACCTCCATAACCAGGATCTCAGCGTGATTAACCAATTTACATCATAAAGTCTCCGAGGAAGGAACCGTCTTTCTGGTGGTTGCTTTATACAATGCAAAGGTTGTCCTTGAATGTGACCACATCTCCTAACTAATGGCACAGAAATTACTAAAGTATGAAGAAAAAAATAGCTTCTTTTCTGTTGTGCATGAGACTAAGAGCTATCAGAGTATCATCAGTCACATTGGTACCAATAGATTCAGGGGCTCTCACATCTCATAATGAAGGTACAATACATCTTACAGCTTGCAATCTGCTTGTTCAGAGCTCATGATTGCATCTGCTTGTGTAGATGCAAATGTTCTCTGTGATACCAGGATCATTCTTTCAGAAATGGTCTCCATTTGCAAATGCTAAAAATAAATTTTTAAAGGAAAAACATTTTAATCACTTATCTTTGTGCACTTACCTTCGTTTCTGCTGCTTTTCAGAAGGGCAGAGTTTAAATCCATTGTTATTTTACCAGGAAAGAAAAATGAGGACTTTGTGGAAAACCTATGGACTCTCATTTATTTGATGGAATGGAATGGAATGGAATGGAATGGAATGGAATGGAATGGAATAGAATAGAATAGAATAGAATAGAATAGAAT
>WUAM01000323.1:47697087-47707582 GCA_024336885.1 Actenoides hombroni | reverse complement strand
GCAGGGGGGGTTGGAACTAGATGATCTTTAAGGTTCCTTCCAACCCTGACAATTCTATGATTCTATGACAGATAGGTATTTATTATTCTGCTCAGCTCTTGGACAATGTACCTACTCACAAGAATTTTGTATATCACTTTAGTCATTGAGGAGAAAAAATGACAATATATTAAGATGATGACATGATAATTATTTTATATTTGATAATTTATTTGAAAAGAAGGCATTCTTATGAGGAAGGTCTACTGGAAAGAAATAGGAAACAGGCAGAGATGAAGGATGATAAACAGTGGTGAATATACTAAAGAAAGGACAGAAAAAAAAAATAAAATGGAAATGAGGTAGAAGATTCAGAAAATTGTAGGCAAAAAAATCACATTCAAAAACCGCTCATTTTTTACATGCCCAAATTTTGCTTTTACATAGCTGCTTCTCCTAGTCTATTTGTTGGTTTGTCTCTGCTGTCTTGTACCAAGCATAGGACTGTGGAGAATATACCATGTCATGTCATTACATTCAGGGACAGCTTTGTCCAGTAGTTTGCATCAAGAGAACATCAAATGAGAGAAGAGTGCCTATGCAGTGCAGGTTTTGGTTTGGTTGATTGTGCTCTTAACAGTTTCAGTTAGTTCTTGTCTGCAGTCTTTTTCTGTGTCTGCTTTGCCTTATTTGTTGAGCTAGCCAGTGATTACCATAGGAATATAATGGAATTACAACATGGAAACATAAGTCAACTACTGCATGTTACCAAAACAAACAAACAGAAAAGTGTGATTTTATGTTCTAATTCAATTGTTCTATAAATTTATTTTCAATATTATAATAAATCTTTGCTATTTAGGTGTTTCCAAAACATTGCTTCCAGTAAAACTGACTCAGAGCAGCTTGCACATAACAACAGTAATTGAAAAAGTAACAAAGAACAAGGAGATACTTTTTGAAAACACACTACAGAAAAACAAGGTAAAGAAAGATAAATCAGATGGAAAAGACAACAAAGGGAAAGATAGCACTTGTGTATCTGTACTTATAACTGTAAGAGCTGTACTTTCCACTTATGAATGTTTTAATCGCATTTAAGTTTTTCTCATTTTGTATTTTTTCTTCTCTGTTGAAAAGATAGATTTCCTTTCTTTGTAGAGTTACAAGTAATTTTTGACAAGAAGTCAAGTCTACAATAAAAGAGGCTGAAAGACTTTGCTGTTTCTTTCATTTGCATACATTATACAGACATTCATAAATTCCATGATCTACAGACCTAAAACTGAATGGAAATCCATAAAGCAAATACTATTTATTTTATGCAATTAAATATGTGGAAGTTGAACCTGAAGAACTGTTTTCCTGACCAAAATCACTCTCGTTAGCAAGTCTGATGGTATTGTTTTCTTATTGACTTATAACTCGATTATTACCTCTACGAAGGTTGGGTCCTAACAAAGAAGACATGTAAGTCAAACGAGTTACACTGAACTAATCGTGTATCAGTCTGTCTAATCTCATACCAAATGGTCTCAATTTATCAACTGCAGTCTTTCATAATCTACTATCAAACAACATACTGAATTTGAACCTTGATTTGGTAGACATATTTTTAATTCATCCTTTCCTATCAGAACACTGTATTGAAGGAAGTGATTTGATATCTTACTGTTCTTATCTCTGTTGAAAAATTTACAGTAAAGTTTCATTTTATGGAAAAAATAAAAATAGAAATGATGTTTTCATTTGTAATCAGCAATGAATATTTTATTACAAGTGAACATTTTCCTTCAGTGTTTGATTATATAGCCACTGTAACATCCATTGATTATACTTATCTCTCAGAAGGACTGATTTACCAAAGTAGGTTTTGGTCGTGTTTCTGGGAATTACAAAGAGTTATTAAACAAAAGGAGACAAAGCCTATAGTTTGTAGAAGACTTTTAAGAGTCTCTTGTGGAAAAGATATTCCAGAGAGATATTGTAGGAATGAAGCAATATCTCTTACCACATTTAAAAGTCATTCGCATTTTTCATTTATTTAAACATTGAATTAATGTAGGCTTGTTTAACAGCTTCACTGTAAGAGCAACAATACTAAAATGAATCAGAGGGTATTAGTATTGCTTTCTTTTTCAGTGAAATAGTAAGTAAAATACAGATATAAACTGACCATGCATCTTTAGGAGGGATTAGGTAACAAATAAACTTGGAATTTAAATAAGTATTTTTAACAAAGAAAATAAGTTGAACAAGAACTAAATGACTTCTGAGCTTAAGGACTAGTATTAGTGGAAATGGAATATACAGTGGAATATGTCATTATTGTAAAGCTTATATATTATTCTTCTGTACTGTCGGTTTAGACTTGAACTAGAAATGTGACTGATAATGATCTGTGTACATAGTATAAATATTTTTCTAGCCTCGAGAACAGCAGATTTATTGACAATATCACAAAGTTTTCTTTTTCTTGCAGTAAAATTTATTTCCAGGCTTAAAAGGCATGAACAATTTTTTTTTTCATTAATTTATATTCCCATCTTCATAAATGAGACAGCTTGTGTTGATTTTAGAAGAGTAAATCTAGAGTGAAGGAAAAAAACCCCACAACTGGAAAGAAATAGCCCCACTCCTATCTCAGGGTAAATGCATATGCAGAGGGAGCTATTTTGAAAGAGATACTGAAGAATACTTCATAACTGACAACCAGTCAATCAGTTGATCTTTGTGCAGGGATGCTTATTTCTTCTTACATATTTAGAGGTTAGATTTTTGTTTTGTTGTTGTTGTTGGGTTTTTTGTTGTTTTTTTGTTGTTTTTTTTTCTGTGCTTGTACTTGCATTTTTTCTTTTCTGCTTTTTCCAGACATCATATGGACACTCTGAAATTCCTGTGTACACAGTCATGATGATAGGAAAATGATATTTTTTTCTAGCACTGACTATGATGCATGCCACTCTACCACTGAATTTTCTTGGGTAATAGAACAAGAATATGAAAGGGTACATCATTCAAAACATATTGATATGAATTACAAATGCCAGTCCTTTTTCTGTACTGTGTGGTGCAGGATTCCGTGAGAGCTCTGAAGTTCCTGTATAAAAACTATCTTATAAATTCTGCAATTATAGCTCTGTAGATGTTTGTACCGCATTCATATGTATGTAGTTGCTGTAGAATTTAGCATAAAATAAGTGACTGTATCTTACTTAACCATCCATTTCAGAAATTCTGAGAGTCTGATAGTAATCCCTTATTAACTGCAGCACAGAAGGACTAAATGAAATGCTCATAACTCAGCCTATATAAAAAATAGGCAGGGTTGCCATTAGGCAGTTTCCACTGACTGACTAAAAGAACCTAAATGACAAGACTCAGCAGGATCCATAACCTCGATAAAGTTAGATTAAGACTACATCTTGATTCTACTTAGAATCCTACTCTTGAAACTTTCCTGAAATCTCTACTTTTGGTTAAGATTCTTTGAAACCTTCAGATGAGATCAGATATGTAATCTTCATTGCTACATTGTGTATGTGTTCCGACAGTATGTATAAGGAAAGTCTCATAAGCAGAGCAGGATGGTAAAATTCTGTAAGGAAGACAACTATCTATGACATAACATTTCCAACTTGATTTTCACTTGTTATGTTAAAAAATATTTGGATTAAAACAAGAAAAGGCATCCCAAGATGACTGAGAACATATCAGAAATGTGTTAACAGTTTGAACTGACTTATGTTTTTTCTGTATTCAAAGGAAAACATGACTTTTCCAGTGCTAATGTGGCTTAAAACTGACACGACATTTTAATGTATAAATTTTACCTTTTTTCACTCCTCTGTCTTCTGTTGATGGCTTAACAGACATTTAACTTATTTAATGCTCTACATAGTGCCACAGAAGAGAATCTGTGAAAGTTCTAATTTCCTATTTTAAAAGACTACTGTTGTGATAACTGTATGATAAATCTTTATAACTGCTGTAGTCCCTGGGCATGGTTCAGATTACTGGTACTTACGGTCCTTAATTTTTTTATTCTGAGTTCTAAGTGAAGCTCTCATTGATTTTAAGGAAGTTTATCCTGAATGAAAACTGCTGCATCTGTTATTATGTGGGGTTTTTGTCCAAATTTTCTTGAGTCAATGGGCATCTTCCTGTGAACTTGCATGGATTTGGGATTTATGCTTTTAGAAAGGAAGGGTGCCCTTTTAGTTAAGCTTGAGAGAATGAGGCTCACTGTCAAAGATTTACAGACTTCATGCCTCATCCTGGATTTATTCTTAAAAGAATATAAGCATCCAACATTCAGGTTTTGTTGTGTGTTACAAAATTCTGTCTCACTGCCCTTTGTGTAATAGAGGGATTATTACACTTTCTCTAACCAATTGTTTAATTTACCAGTCTGAAGTCTACGGATGAAATGCAAAGCAGGTAAGTAATGATGTTAATGCCTACCTGATATTTTTAAAACCCTGTTCAGATACTGCCTAATCCTTTAAGAAGTAAGATCTCTTTTAGGTTCTAAAGTTATTCACAGAAAGGGTTTCTTTTTCTCCATTTTTTCTCCTTTCATTTCTTTTTCTCAACACTTTCTTTAATGAGTCTTAAATATGGCAAGGATAATGGCATAAACAAGTATTTTAATTCATTAATTTAGTCTGCTTATTTCAGAATGTATTATTATTGAAATAACAAGCTTTAATATTTTATTTTTTTTAATAGCATCTATGAAGCTAACTTCATTCAGACCATATACTAGTAAAGAAATATGGTTTAAATAACTATGGTCTGATTCTCATCTTTATCACAGTACATTACAGTGTCAGAACTAGCTAAACATGGCTTTGAAAGCCATGGATATGGATATGGAGACTATTTTGAGATGTGAAAAAAAATAAAAAATATTTAAGCATAAGAATTTAAATTATTCAAAACCCTTCATTATGCTGTTGTGGTTTAACCCCAGCTAAGAACCACACAGCTGCTCACTCACTCCACCCTGGTGGGATGGGGAAGTGAAAAAGTGAGAAAACTCATGAGTTGAGATAGGCAGGTAAAGGAAATACGATGCATGCAAGCAAGGCAAAACAAGGAATTCATTCTCTAGGAAAGCCAGGCTCCGTCAGGAGTAACTGTTACTTGGGAAGACAAACACCATCACTCTGAATGCCCTCCCCTTCCTTCTTCCCTCATCTTTATAATGCCAAGAATGATGTCATATGGTATGGTGTACCCCTTTGGTCAGTTTGGGTCAGCTGTGTCTCCTCCCAACTTTTTGTGCGCCCCCAGCCTACTCGCTGGTGGGGTGGTGTGAGAAGTAGAATAGCCCTTGACTCTGTGTAAGCCCTGCTCATCAGTAACACTAACATCCCTGTGTTACCAACACTGTTTTCCAGCACAAATACAAATCAGCCCCATACCAGCTACTACAAAGAAAATTAACACCACCCCAGCCAAGAAAAGCACATATATGTAAACACATAACCTGCACTATTCCAATCTGTCATAAATGCTATCATTTTAAAGCAGGACCATGAAATTCTTCAGCTGATGATCTTAAATCCATATATATCTGATCATATGCTAGAAAGATCTCAATCTGATATTCATGAGTGTAGAACTTGAGCATGAATCAGGAATTATTTTTTTTTATTTGGGCTGTTATGACATTCATTTTCTGTATTTATTTCACTGAAAGAAACAAAAAAAAAACTTTATGCTATCAGAAAAAATATGAAGACAAACATAAAATGTAAACATATAGAAGAGGTGAGTGAGAAAGAAAATCAAAAGCAGAATTCAATATACCATCAATATTTCTTGTTACCTTGTTTCCTGATTCATGAATAGCTGATTTTATCTTGTTGTAAAGTACTAGTTTGTTGAGACCAAATGTTTTCATTAAAATATATCTATTTAGATCACAGTTCACTAGCAAATCAAAGACAGAATGAATGTTTTGGAAAAAGGTCATTCAATAGTGCAGCTAAAATCAATCTACCAAGTTATCATTTCTCTTAGAGATGGAACAAGTGGGAAGATTACATAAGGGAGCCAGTTTGAAATCCCTGTTCTGTCTTCTCTGTGTTTGAAGAGATATAAGCTTGGACTACCCTTTCCAAGAGAAGTACTCCTAACTATCAGTCGTGCCATAAAATGACATGAAATATATTCTATGTGCATGAATTAAATTGTATTCAAAAGTGCCTAAGAAACAACTGAAGCACCAATGGTCGCTCTAGCTTGAGATGAAAACAGTTTTTCAGTTTGTTGTATGGCTTCCTTAACAGAAGTAAGTAGCACTGTTTACATTGAAGTCTAAAGGACAGAGGGAAAAGCTCTCCCTAATATTTTTTCTTCCTTTGTCACTCCTGACAATTGGAACAGTACATATTTTTCAGTTGCCATCCAGTTCTTGCTAATCACCAGCTAATTCAGGGGAACAACTTCATATTAAGAATAACATTCATTACTAACTCATGGGAATAACTAGGAAGAAAGAGAGAGATGTGAAAAAGGACACATGAAAGGCCACTAATAGCTGTCCAAAGACAGTGCATATAGCCTCAAAGTTCAATATGTAGTATTCCACCTTCTCTTTGCTCTGGATTGTTTTGAGAGCAACTAGGACTAAAATGAAATCTTAATATTTACAATTATGAAGTATGTGTAGTAGGTGATTTTTTTTCTACTGCTGTGGATGAGAGGAAATTCTCACAGGTTCTTCCCCTTGTCTGTAGTTTTGTGAGGTTTTTTCCTTGTAATTTTGAGGGATATATTCCTTATCTGTAACAGGATATGTACAGAACCCTCAGTGTGTTGTTAAAAATATTCTGCATTGTTTATTTATGCTATTATTTCTCTGTCTCAGAGTTCTTTTCCGAAATGTTGCATTTATATTAACCTCTCCAGATGACTCTGCTTTTTCTAAGGTTGAGCATGGCTTCTTCCTTCATACTATTGCAACTTAAAATTATCACAAATATTTTAATATTAAATGTAAAATCCATCTTACGTAAGCGATAATAATATAGATATTACTATATTCTGCATCATTATACAATTCCAATATTTCTTTGGACTTTTCATCTAATAATAACATTATTTTTCATGAAGTTTCAAGTTTAGGTCATTTTCTTATCAAAGTTTCTCATTCTTTATCTCCTATAATCTCATTTACTTACCTGTGAAAATGTTAATACTGTCAAAATTTACTGTGAAAGGGGATGTTGTGCTAGGGTGCTTTTCCTGAGATCTGATGATAGTTTTGGTTACTGCTGGAGGAGCCATAGTTCTTAATTTTATCTTTTAGTTTAATAAACAGGCTGCCATCTGGGGGTGTTGTTCTTCATGTAATATCAATGTGATTGCAATTCAAGAAAGTTTTGCATGATTTAGCTTTAGACTAATCAGGGATATAAGTAATAGATAAACCTCTTGTCTAGTGGAAAGTGCATCACAGCCTGGTATTTTTAGATAAAGCCTAGTTTGCTGGCAGATGGTAAACATTAAATTTGCAGCTACTGGATTTTGCATGTGGGAAATGGTTCCTACAGGATACACAGTCTGATTTTGCAAACAGTTAAGAATATGAATGGGTCCATTGATTTCAGAAGACTGAATCATGTGCAAAGCTATCCTTATCCATAAGTATTTGTAAGACTGGGACCAAAGCAGGTTTTCTGACTTAAAATAAAATATAAAAAAACCCCAACAAACTGAAACAAATCAAAACCAAACGAAAACTAAACAAAACCGTGCTATCTGTGTTAGGCTAGAATTGTTAGGATAATTCTTCATTTCAGTGTTTTATTTTGCTTCACACAGGAGGCTTATTAAGTCACCAGTGAATCTGTTGTTTGTTTTGGGCTCTGTTTTAATTTAATTTCATTGCATTCTCATGACAATGTCCTTTTTACAAACTTATGTGAGGCATTTAATAAGTAGGAAAATGCATGTAAGTTCCACTGTGAACAGCTCCTCTTAAAAGATATAATAGCTTAGTCTGCACTGTTGTCTTAAAATTAAATAACCAGATTCTTAAAATGCTGGTTATAAATTCATTCTTTTTTTCTCTGCTGCTATTCCATGACATTTCTCTCTATCCCTTCTTTCCTTGTAACAGATAATTTAAGGAGCAGATCTGAACTATATTTTTTCAGTGATTTACAGATTTGGTCTAAACAGTTATTGTCTTTATAATTTTGTCTTGCACTTAAATGTGAAATGATTATTTTTACATTTTCAATTCTCTTTCTCAAATAATCTTTTAGGAACAGGATAATTTCTGTGTAAAATATTTCTGTCTTTTTTGTTTACTTTAGTGACAGAAAGAATGTACAAATATAACCATTCATGGCATAGTAACAATATAATTAGATTGCCTTGTATTCATGGCACAGTAGTAACAGTTAGATTATGTTGTTGCTATTTTAAAAAATTATTAATTTTAAAGTAATACGGGCTTCTTTACCAGGCATCAATTTAAACCCTGAATTTTCCCCCTCAATCCAACTGAAATATGTTACAAACTTAGTCTATGAGTTTTTCTCTTTATTTCCCAGAACACTGACTTATTTTGCATAAAAAATTGACTCATCATTAGAAGAAAATAATCCTCAAATACTGATGTAATAAGTAACACAGAACCCTTATTAAAGACACCAGGAAAACTAGGTTAGCTGTAGCATGTGCTCCAAGGAAATCATAGACAAAGCTAATATTCACTTTGTTATGTGACTTAACACTTTTCATTTTAAATGGACTTCCAGTATGTGTTGCTTTGATGAAAAGGCAATTTCTCTCAGAGAATCTGTGAAAGAAGCACTATTTATTGTAGAAATGTTGATTTAATGCAAAGGTGGATAACAGCTGAACTGCCATCCTAAACAAACTGTGCAGGACAAGATGAAGGAACAAATTATTCCCTGATTGTTGTGTATGGCTGGTCAGAAGTTACCACATGAAAATCAATCTTGTATCACAGAGTAACAGCAATACACATTAACAACTTTGTCATTACCTGCCTCTGTTTAGGATGTACAATTCAGGAATCTGAACTGAATATATCCCAATGCCAAGCCTCAAGTCTGATTAATAGTATAAGGGAAGAAAAAATAGATCAGGAAAACCATAGCTACAAAATAAAGTAGTTGCATATTAATAAAAAAATAGCATGGAAATAAGAATCAACCCTTCCTTGTAAGAAAAGGAGCTTCCACCAATCTGTGAAATTGAAATACTTAATCAAAGGGTCAAAACTGATGAGTGGTTTCTTATGCTAGTACTTTGCTTAGTGTTACCCGTTTAATTCTTGCTCTATAAGGAAGATATAATTATAAGGAAAATTATAATTATAAGGAAAAAAATTATAAGGAAAATATATGTTTGTTTATGACTTTTCCTTGCTAAATAAATGAGGTTTTGTGAGCAGAAGGGTATTTTGCTTTGCAGTTAAGTCACATCTCAATCTTCCTTTTGCAAAATCTCAACAGACTTGGGCTCCAAAGTCTAAAGAACAAGATTACTTTCATTGAATGCGTATCCCTAAAACAGTAGGTATGTAGTATCATTGACATTAAAGGAAGACCTAGGGAACTAATTCAGCTGTCTACACTGACAACATTTGAAAGCAGGAGAGAACAATCCTATTGTTTTTCTCTGTCATTTTCCTGAGTTGTCACAGTTTTTGACTTATCCCTCATTCACACTGATAATGTTTTAAAAGAAAAACCTCAGGATGGATTGCAGTGTCCTTCATAAGGATGAAGTCATTCCCCTTTTCTTAGAAACTGCTTCTTCATATATCCAAAGACAGCATCAGTCTATCACACTGTAGTCTTCTCTTCTTGATTTGTAGGGTACTGCCCATTGCTCCTCTCATATTCGCATATATTCTGTAGTTATGGTTTCCATTTTTTGTTCCTGTATAATCTGTGCTTTGCTTTGGATAACAAATTTTCACTTGAAGAAAACATAATGCTAAATGGATTTGTATTGTGCTCCCTGGGTGTTTTAACCTCATTGGATCAATCTGTAAGATGCATTATCAGCTATTTTATATTTACTTTCAGATTATTGGTGACTTTACAGCATGATAAGTAAGGACTAGTATTTCTTTATTCTATTATTAATTCTGTATGTGATTTTCTCTGTGTCTTGGGTTTTCAGCTTCTCTGCTCCAGTTTCTTTATTTGTAAAATAAGGATAATTCTACTTTCTTACTCTCCAATGGGCCAATGGTATCCTGAGGTTCATAAAGAAGAGTGTGTTCAGCAGGTTGAGGGAGGTTCTCTTCCCCCTCTACTCTGCCCTAGTGAGACCACGTCTGGAGTATTTTGTCCTGTTCTGGTCTCACCAGTTCAAGAGGGAAAGGGAAATGCTAGAGAAAGTCCAATGGAATGCTACAAATTTGCTTAAGGGACTGAAACATCTCTCTTATGAGGAAAGGCTGAGAGACCTGGGGCTGTTTAGTCTGGAGAAGACTGAGAGGGGATCTTATTAATGT
>WUAM01000323.1:47661494-47692839 GCA_024336885.1 Actenoides hombroni | reverse complement strand
GAACTTTTTCCTAAGATCCAATCTAAACCTGTTTTCCCTCAGTTTAAAACCATTTCCCCTTGTCCTATCACTGGACACTCCTGTGAAGAGTCCCTCTCCAGCCTTCCTGTAGGTTTCCTTCAGGTATTGGAAGGCAGTGATAACATCCCCCTGGAGTCTTCTCTTCTCCAGGCTGAACAATCCCGGCTGCCTCAGCCTCTCCTCATAGCAAAGGTACTCCAGGATATCTTATCTCTTCTTAAATTTTATTTCTCCTTATAACTACTATTATTATTAGGGTTTTTTATTATCATATTTTAGTTCAATTTAGTTTAGTTATTAAACTGTTCTTATCTCAAGCCATGCATTCTACTTTTTTTTTTCTGCTTCTCCTCCCCATCCCATTGCATGTGGCATGGGTGGATTAAGCATGTGGCTTAGTTGCCACCTGGGGTTAAACCACAATATACATTAACAGTTGTTTTGGCTTTTGAAAACTGTTTCTAACATGTCTTAAAAGTAGGAAAGCAACTTGTTACAGAGTAGGTGTAAGTAACTACATTTGGGATACAAAAATGACATGAAAATACAGCTTTTTATTCCACTATGTGCAAAATTATATGTGAGACCTTCATTAAGAGTTGAAAGCTTCAGTCTGCTGCCAGTAGTACTAGCCTAACTGTAAGAGTAATTTTACGTGCATGAAACTGCAAATCACCCTAACATTCTCTTTAAGGTGATGTTACATCCTTCATACATACATCAGCAGGGGGAGACTGAATAACATGAGGGGATGTGTTACAGTCCACAGATACTCTGCCAGCTGCACTCTTGGAAAGAAGGATTTACATTTTCATAGAGTAGATACAAAGCCATGCTCTCATTAGAGTTATCTATTGGCTTTTTAAAAATTACACTCTTTTGAGGAGTTAAAATAATCTATATTTACTTCTATTCATCCAGCACTACCTAGGTTGGCAATGAGCAAGATAAAGGCCTAAAGGATATATACTTGTTTTCTTTGTGGATCTGATAAATACTCCTGAATTATTTTATTACCATTGATTCTGGAGCAAAACCTAACTGAGTTATTAAGAATGTCTGTGTTTTATATTCAGTTTGGCTCTGTAAAGGAAGACACAATTAAACCTACAATGATTAAAGAGTATTTTCAAATCAATTCTCTGTGAAATCCTTTACAAGGCTGTTGCATTTCTTTTTGATGTTTTTGTCTGAAGATATAACTATCTCCAATGGCCAATCTGTGTTAGTCAAACAGGTGTCTACTTATAGCTTGCTTTCCTCAGTAGTTGTAATAGCTGACTGGGAGAATGGCAACAGTGGAACCTGGTGATGAGGGTAACATGTAAGGGAAAATAAGCCTGTGTACAAGTGCCTTAGGCAGGAATGGCTGTACCATTATTAATATTATGACAACACAAAAAATCAGTGGAAGCATTAAGCATGAAGAAATGCCACACAGTTTTTCTCTCTTTCTTTTTTTTTTTTTTTTTTTTTTTTTTCATATGGAGAAAAAAGGACTGTGGGAAGAAAATAAATTATCAAGGAGCCTTGTAGTGTCTTGGAAACAGACTCTCCACATAGCTGTTAAGACGTTTTGCTCTCCAACAAAGTTTGATACTGAAAGCATCAGAAAAAAATTGATAGGTGAAATTAGGTGATTCTGCACACTAATAAAAAATTACCTTAGATAAGACAAGAAACACCTTCATATTGTATAGAAGACAAGTTCAAGAATTTCATGGTTTGGCATTTTTTTATGGAGAAGTTTTTTAAATTGAATTCTAAAGGTGGTGTAAATGAATAATCAGCAAAATGAACAGCAACAATCATCAATTTTGTTTTAGCAATAGGATGCGGAAATAAAAGAAAGCCTCCCTGCTAACTAGTAGGATTGGGAAACAAGTTATCTAGTCTCTATGACAGCCATTACTGGAAGAAATACAGAACCAAAATATATTATTCAGATTATATTTTCATCACAATCACAGTGGGTTTTTAAAGAAAGGTTTCCTAGAAGCCTTTTGTTCTATAATTACACACTCGAGCCTCAAGAATGTCAAAACCACAAAGGTGATATGAGAGGCAAAAAAAAAAAAAGCAAAAGGAAATTTGAAGTTAATGTAACATCAAAAGTTTTGTCAGCTGATTTGATTGAAGAAATGATTATATGTATGTTTATATTTAATGCGTATTTATAATACTGGAGATGAGTTCATAATAGGATAAACTACCCAATTGCCTAAGACTGAAGATGCTGTAAGTTGTTACCTTATGATTTTATTAATTGTTTCCAGTGTACATAGGAGAAGGGTCAAGGAAAGGAAAAATTGTCTTGTTCATATCCACTGAATATTTTTTAAATTATCATTAGTCTGTAAAATCAAGATCCATGGATTATTAGATCTTCTATTTAGGACTGGACTTAGTTATTCCATTTTCTCCTGAAAAAAAGAAATTTAGATACCTATTCTCCAAATTCATAGAGACTATTTTGCTGTCTACTCAGTTACTAAGTGATCAGCTCTAGAGCTGGTGCCAATGGTAGAGTTCTGGTACCTACCCTCAGCAAAATTGGCTGATTTTATTACTGTTGCTTGTTGTTTCAATGGGCAGCTTTGTGCCCACACACAGCTGTTCAAACAAACACTGATATACAAGACTAGACTTATGTAATGTAATTTTCTTTCTTGTGTTTGGAGGAGGCAGCAGTGTAATTGGCTATTCCTAGTATAGTTTAAAAAGAAAGATGGAAGTAGACAGTGGAAGAGAGAGAAAGGGAGGTTGATATTTACTTATATTGTAGGCTCTTTCTAGAGGAAGGGAATGCTAATTTAAAAAATGTTTAGTTGTTAAAATCATAATTTTCTGCCGTTTTTATAAGGCAATTAAAAAGAAAAGAAATAATTTTAAAAGAAGTGCAAGTCCATCTTAGCTCAGCTGCTTCATCTCCTATACTGCGCATCAAGTGTAACTCATTTACATGAGCTATCTTAATTTGATAGCTTCATTGATTGACTCTTGCAAGAATTTTTCATGCTGTGAGCCAGAACAGCCAGTGGGGACAACACAAGACAGATTTTGTTCTGTAACTCTTGCAGGATTTTGAGTTTCTGGCAAAAAAATGTTTCACAGCTTGATAATCTTTGAGATTTTTAATTTGATTTAGAATTTGCATGTTGAACCCCAAAGTAGTGTAGTAATAGGCACATTGAACTGGGACAGTATCTTCTCCTTTGGAATTGCCAAGTCTTTCAGTCTTCTCTTTAAGAACAAAATAAATATTTTTATTTCATTCTTGAATGCATATTAGAATCCCTTAGAGTAGCATCATACATTAGCTGCTGTACTGCTTGGAAGTGGATATTACTCTTCTAGTTTCAGCTACAATGAACAATTACTAAATAATTATCTTTTTGTTCAAAATTAACAAAATTTTGCTATTAATACATGAAATGGAAAATAAAGAGAGAGAGAGAGATAAAATGAAATAGCCACAGTTCTGGAAGCCCTAATTTATTTGATACAGTGCAAAATTAAAACCAAACCAGAACAAAAACAAAACCATACCAAAACAAAACAAACCCATTCAAGAAAGCCCCAAACACTCCAACCAACCAACCAACCAACCAAAAAAGGTAAGGTAAATTCTTTCAGGTAAACAGATGAATACAGGAATTATAAGATTACTAGTCTGGTTTAAGAAGTATGAAGTAGCTCTTTATGAACAGCAAAGAAATGCTAAACTAGTCAAACATATTCATGAGCTTTTGTAAATGGAAGAAGGAAAAAACTGAGATTCTCTAAAATATGTTAACAGTGAGTCTTGGTATTCCCATAACATACGTAACAGAATACTGGAAGAAAAGTAAAATACTAGAATCATTTTCACAGGAAATAAACTAATGCATATGGGAATGGAAAGGAGAATGGAAAGTTCTCAGAATAATGCACAGAAAATTAATCACATGCTCTTAGTATATTGCAAAGTCCCAGAAAATAATCATTGCCGCAAAAGATTCAAACTCAAGCATAATGAAATATTACATTCTGTAATTTTAAATTTCTGTATTTTTTCATGCCAAGAGGAAGTCTTGATTACATAAAGTTTACAGAATTATAAGCATGCATAGATCTTAATGACTTCTAAATGCTTTTTGTGTCTCTGGTTCATTTTTATTCTGAACCTCTAAGAAGAAAATTAAAAATAAAATATGGGAGAAGTATAATTTCAATTAAATATTTGAGTTACCAATTTTGAAATTATCTCTGAGTAGTATACTACTCATGTCTACCACTACTTAACTACTATAAAACTTGTTGATCTCAGCTACTGTATTCCTCATCCCTACAAAATGGAACAGAATTAAGACTCACTGTCCTATGGCTGTTTAACGTAATTATTTGGTAGCAATGAGTACACTGAAACATCAAATAGTAATCTGCTAATGCAAATGATGGAAAGATTTGCACCATACAAATACTTAAAGAATTTTGTCTGAAGTAGATATTTGAATGAAGGGGGACCAATAGCTCAGTAAAGGAACACAAAGGGAAACAGTTCCCACTTTCATGTATTAGTCCTGCTAGTTCATGTTTTGAAGTGTTTTACATAATATACAAACCTAGTATAAATTCCCATTGTCACGTGGACTTTCAACATTGCCATAGGGATTAGATGCCCATCTTTACTATTTCGATCAGCAGAAATAGTGGTACCTTAAATGAGAAAGTTAATGTGAAACTTTGGGAAGAGTTGAACCTTTAGTATGGGGAAAGTATTTAGTACCACTCTAAGACACCTTTGAAGACTGATATTGAATCACAGAACTTCAGATGAGCTTTTCAGAGCTAAACCACAACCCTTCCTCTATTTTCATGTAAAAAAAAATATTACAGTGTTTGAGATGCACTTTACAGTAAGTAACTCTTGTTTATTTATTGACACCTCTTGTTACGTCAAGGAGGTTTTGTTAGCTTCTAGTTTTTAAGTTATGTTAATTAATGGATAAACCATTAACTAAAGGATGAAGGGGGTTTTGGTTTTGGTTTTTTTTTTAATTACTATGATATTGCCTGTTTTCATTTTTGTAGAGATCCAAACCAGCCTGTGCCACAGGACACAAAGTTCATCCACACAAAACCCAACCGCTTTGAAGAAGTGGCCTGGTCCAAATACAATCCTAAAGACCAACTTTATCTGCATATTGGCCTGAAACCCCGAGTTCGTGATCACTACCGAGCAACAAAAGTTGCTTTCTGGTTGGAGCTTGTACCACACCTTCACAACCTGAATGAAATATTTCAGTATGTTTCTACAACAACTAAAGTTCCCCCTCCTGACATGACATCATTTCCTTATGTGACCCGACGTTCTCCTGGTAAACTGTGGCCAGCGACCAAGCGCCCAGCAATGACACCTGCCAACAATCCCAAACATTCAAAAGACACCCATAAAACAGCTCCAGAGGATACAACAGTTCTGATAGAAAACAAGCGAGATTACTCCACGGAACTGAGTGTCACCATTGCTGTGGGGGCATCCTTGCTGTTCCTCAATATTTTAGCTTTTGCTGCGCTGTATTACAAGAAGGATAAGCGGCGTCATGAGACTCACAGGCGCCCTAGCCCCCAGAGGAACACAACCAATGATATCGCACACATACAGAATGAAGAGATTATGTCATTGCAGATGAAACAGCTAGAACATGACCATGAGTGTGAATCGCTGCAGGCCCATGACACACTGAGACTAACCTGTCCACCTGACTACACACTTACTTTGAGAAGATCCCCAGATGACATCCCGCTAATGACACCCAACACCATAACCATGATTCCAAATACATTAACAGGAATGCAGCCTTTGCATACTTTCAACACCTTCAGTGGAGGACAAAACAGTACAAATTTGCCCCATGGACATTCAACCACTAGGGTATAGCTCAGCCCTTCCCCTTCTACCCTCACAAGCCACTTGGAAGAAAGAAAAAAAAGATAAACAAAACAAAAGAAAACAAAAAAGGAAGAGGAATATGTTATAATACCTTCCATTGAACACCTTGTCAAAATCTAAAGTAAAAAACAAGTAAAAGAGAAGGACAGTCCTTATTTTCTTACTGATCCTTCCCACAGAAATCCTCTGATGTTAAAGATCAACTACAAACCCTGTGAAATGTGAAAAGTGTACATTGCTGTTACGATACTGCTTTAAGATCTCAGCCACTTTGACTGAAACTCGAGGCCAGAAGAAGTCACTTAAAATGGTGTTTTGAGTGTAACAAGCAGAGCAGAGTCTTCTGGAACACAAAGCCAGTGACTGTACAGGTGTTTTAGTTTGGTTTTTTTTAATTAAAAAAAAATTTCTTTATGTGCCATACCATGAATGGCCCTTGTTAAAACAAAGACATCACCATGGGCTTTTACCCAGCATATGAAGCTGTAATCCAGATGGGGGAAATAGAATTTTATTATTAAAAACAAAAATTAAAAAAAAAAAAGAGGAGGACTGACTATGCAGTAAAATACGTATAGTTCTGTGCAAAGAGATGACTTGCCAGCCTGAACTATATTTAAAGAAACTTTGTAAAAATGTACATAGCTGTGAGTTTAAAAACAAAACAAAACAAACAAAAACAAAACAAAACAAACAAAAACAACAACAACAAAAAAGCTTTTATTGATGTTTTCAGTTTGAAAAGAGCTTTTAGAAAGATTGTGCATTCGGTTGTGACCTATATGTATATACATTAGTCATATCACCTCTGTTTCCTCCAAGCCCAAAGGAGGAATCTCTTAATTACTAGTGGTAAACAAAAAATGAGTTTTTTCTAACATGTTTCATTTATATGAGGCCATGGTGTCATGCAGAGGATACAGTTGTCTGTGTGACCTGAGTATTTTCTCTTACGGGTTACACTAGTGCATGTTAAAGTATTCATAGGAGATTGTTGTTATTTTCGAAAACTTTTTTTCTATAATTTAATTTTGTGTTAGCCTTTGTTAAATAGCAACACAGCAATGGATTGGAAAATGGAGAGAAAATAATTACAAAAGAAAATAATTACTATTTTAAGCTTGTTGAACTGAACCAAGAAACACCCAATAATATATATTCAGAGTCCAGTTTGTAGTTCTTGGTTATTGTGATACGTTAGGAAGAGTTTAGTGCCCTGACAAAAGCAAAGAAAGCCTGTCTTTTGGTCAGCCTTTTCTGATGAAAACTAGCTCTATATTCACCAGCAGTTACAGTGGAATCTCAGCTGAGAAAGCACCTTCTTAGCTTTGCTAAACAAAATAAAACCACAATTTGAAAGTGGGGAAATGGTGGGTTGGGTGGCTGACTTTTTTAAAGTGTTCAGAAATGATCAGTGTGCAAAGAAATTATCTGCCCAGTATCCTGTTCTGTGCATGAGAGTGTACCTGTCAGAAAATATATATTTTTTCTGGTTTATTACACAGCATTTCCATAGTCAGTGAACCTTATGGAGAGAGAAGCAGAGATGTTGTCAGCTGTTCTGCCTCTGAATAAAACCAAAAATCCCAGAAAGCATCACTCTCAGGAAAGGCAAAATTCTTAGCTGATTATTCCCTTCTGCCCTTCCTTCACTAGGATACCAGGGGCCAAGCAGAGGTATCAAACAAAGGAACTTAGCAGTTTGATTCAAACAGCTGAGTGTGAAAAGCTAGAAGTAAGTTCTCGCAGATGAATATTGCTTTATATTTTGTCTTTGAAAGTTACTCCATCATCTAGAGATAGTAACCAAAGATATTTGAACAAATTAGTCTGCACTTGAACGTGATTATCCCAGATGTATTTTCTATTATTAATTCACAACTAAGCTTCGTCAATACCATATGTCCCATAAGTATCTAACACAAGATGCCTTGTACCTCTTGTTTTCTATTTTTTTTTTGTTTTCTAATAAGATGTCTTGGAATAATCACCCCTACCAATAAAATCAAAGACAAGGTGATTCACTGAGGTCTATTCATCCACACAACTCCTTGTTATAGCAGACAGTAAAACAGATACTGAAGGAATGAAAAAAAAAAATTAATGACGTGGTAAAAACACAACAAGTGGCTGGAAAGTGGTGAATCAGCAACTCCAAAGTACAACTAGTAGCAAATGGAAAACTGTTTTTATTTTCCACTGATCCATCAGATAATGTTGAATAATGCTGACTCTATACCAGGTCATTTCCACCACCTATGTAATGCCTCAGCTGAGATGCAGCAGTTCATAATTCTTAAAAAAAAGGATAAAAAAAAAAAAAAAAAAAAAAAGATTAAAAAACCAGTAAAAACAGTAAAAAAGGTAATGATGCTTGGCATCATAATCAGTTGGGTATGTTTGTAATGTGAATTAAAGTATTTGTTTAGTACTTCCAATTGTCTTCTGCTAGCAATATGTACAGTACTGTGTCAGGCTTGTGACATTTGGGTAAAAAAAGTTCCTGTAAGTGAATGATTTTAGCTTTTAAAAGTAATTACAATGAAGTTGATTTAATAATTTAATACATCTGGACTGATGTATGATTTATAGAGGGAAGAGATTTATAGGGTCTTCATAGAATTCTATAATAATGATATCAAAATATACTTTGCAAACTGTAAAAGAGAAACAAAAGTACTTTCCCAGGCTTATATTCTTGACCTTAAGAGGCACACAGGGTTTAATGGTTTCTTCTGTTATTGTTTTGCAACTTTTTGGTTTTTGCCTTAAGTAATGATAGAAGATATATATGGCTGGACACATATGTATAAACTTTTCAGCAGCATTTTTAATAATAAAATATCACAGTATTTTCTAATGCTTTGTGCAAAGAACTACGTGTTCATCCTTTTGTGTAGAAAGTCTTTCAGAGGTCTGTTTTCTGCCCCATCTCCATTTCATTGTCTAATGCCTTGATACACAGTACAAAAATATTAAAGTAACAGAGGCTGCACTTTTAAGTTAGCATTGAGTTTTCAAGGCTTTTGTAGTTCAATAAGCCTGCCAGTAAAAGGAAAGAAACTCAGACCATGAAGATATAAGAGAATAAGTTTCATGTATTTATTGCCTGTATGCACTGCAACCCCCTTTGAAGCAATGGTTTAATTATTTTGTTAGTAATTTCTGTAACACTGACAAAAAAGATTAAGTAAGCAACTTCCCTTATTAGTGTATGTTTTAGCAGCTGAAAAATATATCTTCCAAATTAGGAATCAAAATAATTCAGATAAATCTAATACATCCAGTCTCCACAAGTAAATATTCTTTCATTTTCTATTTAAAATTTAGATAAAGGGTGGGCTTTGTTAGAAAAAAAAATATGTAAGAGTAACAATATAAGTTACTCATATGAATTTAAGGAATATACATATACTGCAGGTATGTTAATATCATCCTTCCTTCAAAACCAATTAAATAATTTGTTCTTTTATGATGTTAAATTCCATTTGCCAGACATGTTTCCTTTCACTGAAGAGGTACATAGACATTTTATTAATTTGAGCTGGATATTGTTTGCTTTCTGTAACTATTCTGCTGAATAGGTACTAATAATAACGTTTGATGAATTTTGAGCATATTATTGAAGAGTATTTGCAAAAAGCAAATTCTGAATGATTCATATCAGATTTTTGATATGAAGAATCAAGCTTCTGAGACAGAAACATATTATGTGCCTACTGACCTAATGAAACAGCTTGAATTTTGAATATTGAATTTGTATATAAAGCTTTTGCAAATAAACTGCAGATTTAGAATTGTTCAGCAAATATGTTTAATTACAGGTACACTTTGAAGTTCCACAGCTTGCTCTGAGATAACTCATACACAAGAAAAGGGGTTACAATTGTGTCATTTCTGTGAATTGTTCGCCTTAAATTGCTGGGTGAACTCAATAAATTACATTCTTTTCAGTTAATCAATTTCACATTAAAAAAAAAAAAAGCTTCAAAAGTTGGTTCACACTAATTAAACATTGTGTTGTTTTATTTCTTTACTGTATGAATTATAAATCTGCAGATTAGTATGTTTCTTTTTTGACTTTGCTAAGAGTATGACAATTTAATGGTGTTTAATATCACATAATAATCATATGAAATAATACCATAACAATTATGTGCTTGTCTCAGATTTGTAGTTTTACATTTGTATTATTTAATTATTGTCAACCATTTCTCACATTTTCAACTACAGCTGTTTGACATCACAAACCTCATCAGTGTCTCCAAGACTTCATTAACAGCTGGTAAAAACTGGGATTTTCACCCCACTAGAAATTATGATATTATATATTTAATATCATATTATGTTAAAATGCTTCTCAGCACCTCAGATTAGCCTTTAAAGCAAGATATTAACCTTTTATTAATGCAAATGAAAAATAAGGAAGGAGTTTGGAAATGTCTAAACATTTTGTTTGAGCTGTAGCATAATAAATAACATTTCACTTTGGGATGAAATTTTGATTCAAAACATTTTGTTTGGTGTTCACTCTGGCCACCAAGGTCCTCACTGTGTCTTCTAAAAGTTATGTTTCAAGAAAGTTATTCTTTCTTAGACTTTTATATCCCACCCAGATTACTTCATTACAATTTTACCGTGGTAAAGAAACCCAGATCACTCAGGGATGATGTAGATGCAATCTAGTCAGAATGTCCAGACCAGAGAAAGAATTTTGTAATAAACCAAGTAAACTGCAGCCCCTTTAAGACACAGTGCTAATAAATGAGAATATGCATTAATATTCCAACATTTCAAATATAAAATAACCACGGAATCAAATAGGTACATTCAAAGGAAAGTTGACAAATTTTTGTAAAACCTACATTTTCCCAACTTAATTTTCCACCCCTTTCCCACAAAGAATAGAAAAATATTTAGAGACCCTTCTAGTAATTTCTGAAATATCCAATTATGTAAATGAGAAATTAAATAAAATCATAGATTCATAGATTCATATTAGTTGGAAGACACCTTTAATATCTAGTCCAACTGTAAATACAGTACTGCCAAGTCACCACTTAACCATGTCCTTAAGTGCCACATCTACAGATCTTTTAAATGCCTCCAGGGATGGGGACTCAAACCCTTCTCTAGGCATCCTGTTCCTGTGCTTTACAACCCATTCTGTGAAGAAATTTTCCTAATATTGGACCTAAATCTCCACTGGTGCAACTTTAGGCCATTTCCTCTTGTCCTATTACTTGTTACGTGGGAGAACAGACTGATCTCCACCTCACTACAACCTCCTTTTTGTGTTTTCACTCTGACATGATGAACATCAAATACTGAAAGCATAAAAATTTCTTCCCCTACTGCTATTTATTAGGGATTATATGTTGCCTAGATGCTTCACAATCATCCCATTCCCAGGAGTTGAGGTTTAAATAAAAAGGAAAAGCCAGATACAGTACAGGCATGTATTGACATAGACATGGTAGACAAAAGTTATGTTTCTCACCAACGGGCAAAGATATGGCACAAAAAACTTAGTGAACGTTATCTATGTTTTATTTAAAGAATATTGCATTTCTAGAGCTCACTTTCTCTTTTTTCAGCTCTTGTTGTCTGATGTCATGATTTCTGCTGTACTAATTTATTTCATGTTATATCTGTTATTGCTATTTCATCATACTTCCCCAAGTGGTACAGATATGTTGTCATGTGGTGCATTTTTTTCTGTCACAACAGTTATGTTTGGCCCCAGATTTGTTCCATTCTGTCCTGTACACCTGTGTGAGAGCATTTTGCATCTGACATTTTCCTTGCTGCTTTTAGTGTTAAAAAAGTTCCACTGAAAGAGTATTTACATGGTAGTATTCATCATCCTTGAAATGCATCAATCTCTAAAGCTGTCTGCACTTTGTGCCAGACCAACAGCTTTGCTTTGATATGGTGTATGTCTTAGTGTGAAATGTCAAGCTTGCAGCCAGGTTCTCCTGTTCCTCTGCAATTTATATTATTGGTATTATTCACTGTTGGCTTTCATTTCTTTTCTACATTGATCTTTAATCAAGTTAAATTAGTCTGTTGTATTCCATAGCAAGATTTTTCAAACCCTAAAAGATCATTGTTCTTAATTCTAATACAGCTAATTACACTGTACCATCAAAACATAAAAATTTTCTTAAGCCATTCATATTTCCTGATTCTCCCATCAGTGCAAACTAAGACAGGACTGGCAAAGTTAGCCTTGTATGATAACAATTCATGGAAGTACACCTTCCACTTGGTGAGTACTTGCTTCTCATCTCTTGGAAAATAAATACAATTAAATTTTTATTAATATAATAAATACCATTAAATGTCAAAATTTCACTACATCATGTCAAAAGTAAGCAAGACCTAAGGCAAAATTCATAGAAACTGCCAATATTGAGGACCACACTCTAATATCCTACACTCATGATTATTTTGTAAAGGTAACAATTTGCAGGTCAACGGAGAACAGCTGTGTGAGTGCTTAGTTCAGTCACTGGGTATCTCACTTCAGAAGCTACAGTGGAATTCGTGGATTTCAGGAAATGAAGATGATATTGCAAAAGGATTTTTAATGGAGTTTCTGCTTTCAAGCATGCCTATAAGCAGCAGCAAAGAAAAGGCAGGAAGAATGCTTTACAATAAATAGGAATCAAATTCAAGTTGTTTCTAAATTAATTTGACAGACAGAAATATGTTATGATGTGATATGTTGTGACCTTAAAATAATCCAATGGATTTCTTCTGTGTGGAGGGCCAACAGAAAAAAGGACAAATATCTCAAAGGGTACATTTTTACTGGGACTAGTCATATGAAATCACTGCAGATAATGAGATTATAACGGGATTTTGAACAGAGATGTTATGTCATAATGCTGTACCATACCGATTTAGATATGTTCAACATAATCTACAGTGCTCATGTGGGTACTGAGAAATGTAAAACTGGATCCTGAGGTGCCCTACTTTAGTCAGACAACAATGCTGCCATGGAAGATAACATGGCAAAGTGAAATGTGCATTTGTGTCAGGGAATGACAAAAGAACGTTCAACTCATTTTATTCCAAGAAAGGCAAAGTGCAAGACTAAATAAATAAGGAATAATGACAGTACAAACCAGTACAAACCAAGTGCCTAGAGAACCACCTTCTTGCACGTAGAAACCAAGAGAGGGATTATGCTCCAAATTTTCTTTTTTCCTCACTTTGCTGGGGCGGGGCATGGAATGCATGGAATATACTGTGTTTCGGTAACCACTGGCCCTTGAGCCCTCAAAAATCACTAACAACTGATATATTTCAGAGGTCCCTCTAAACCGGAGCTGAGACCAAGAAAAAAAGAAAAGAAACTCTTTGCTTATGACTAGCAAATTTCTCTTCTCAGGGAAGGACAGTCAAGAAGAAGTAAGGGAAGAAGAGCAATGAGCTGCCTGCTTTCCACAGTACCCAGGGAGAGATTGTCAAGCTCCTCAGTTTTCAGTAGGACTGCCAGCTGTAGTAAAGGCAGCAGAGGAACTCAAGGAGCAGTGGTCTGTGAGGGAGTCGCTGAAGATGGGACAACAGTCACTTGTTGAGTTGATTTGTGAGGCTTGAATGCATTTCTCTCCCTCATTATAATGGGCTTATTAAATCATTTCTATGCTGCTCCCCAGACTGTAGATTCTGCACTATTAATTTAGCAGAAAGTAAGAAAGAATGTGTTTAAAAATTAATCAAATAAAAATTTTATTAACAAAACTTTAAGTCCAGCATGTGTAAAGAGAAGTAATACTCAGTGTTGCTTGAATCTTGTAATCTAACAGCAGATGTATCATTATATCTCCAAACTGGACACATACAATATGAGTGTTTTGATGGAAGCACTAGGTTAAATAATCAGACATATATGCACATAGCTAGGATGTGGCATTTTGTTTACAATAGTTCTACGTATTGCTGCTTCAGTAAATAGTAAGTTGGAAGGTACTTGCTTTTTCTGGCTGAGCCTGTGGGATGTGAAGTAATATATGCCAAGGACACATGGAACAACTCTGAGCAGCTGTCACACCTGCAGTACACAGTTAAAGAATAATGAATACATAAGTTGTTGCATCTTTGGACAGCTGAGACCTATATTAGGAACCTGGTTGTCTTCAGATCATCCTAGCAACACACCATCCACATCTTACATGCAATAAATTTTCCTATGGAGAACTGTTTCTTCCTCCAGAAGGCTGCCATGTAACTAGGGATTAATATGGATTGAAAACAAAAAAATATGAGGTTGGGGTGGTGATAATATCTCAGTGATTGCACTGACCTCAGCAGAATGGGTTTACAAACTTTCTTGGCACTCAGTAGTTTACTAATAGATGACCAATAACAAACAGAAAAATCTGTTCAGTAAAGTACCATGTAAGAGGGTAACACCAACCAGAAGAAAACCAGAAATGTAGGTAATTTCTGTTAATAAGGCCACTGTGGTTTAGAAGCACTTCAGCAATTTTCAAAATTTTTTCTGAAACTCTAGAAGTCTGCATATTTAGTGCACATTATCTGCATATTATCTGCACATATAGATAGAAGTTATTATCGGATTCCTCACCGTTAGTTTTCAGTGTCAGAATTTAAAAGCTATTTTCAATTAGTTATGAGTCATAGAATATGAAAAATGCCAAGCATTGCACAGGTATTTTGGAATTGGTCCCTTTAGGCACAATATTTTTCCAGAGATACACACAAGCTTTTGCTCAGACGATGCGCACACAAATGTAACCAAGGGAAAGTTGAGAAGATAACTTGTCTGCTTTCACTCACTTGGTAAAAATAACTTGTCGGATGTAATAGTTCTGTTGCAGAATATTGTCCTCAGTTGTTCCTCAGAGAAAAATGAGGTTGTAGAAATGTAGGTAACAGCGACTGATGCAGAATGGACAAAGCCAAGTCAGAGGACGGCAGGAGCTGCAGAAGAAATGTGACTGTTAACCAAGGACACATGAGGAGGAACTGGGAAGTGATCTGAGCCTGGATCAACTGAACTTAGAGGGAGCTCAGAAGAAGAAAAGTATAAACGAGAAATCAGGAAGAGAAAAGAAAGAGAAAGCAAATAATAGAATAAAATTTCAGAAAAAGGTAGATAGGACAAAGAAGTAATACTGGACTGCCAAGGCATGTTTGCATTAGCATTTTCATTTGGATCAGGAATATACTACAAAGGGAAATCTCACAGTCCCCATTTATCAAAATAAATGTAGTTTAGTTTATCTAGTTTCTTCACAAACTAGACTTTGCTGTGCATTGCAAACAGTCTTGGAGTGCATGAACTAGATTCCTTTACAGGTATATACTGAAAGATATGATCTAGGAGTGTACCCCATGCCTTCAAGCAAACCACTGAGATTTGTGGATTCAAACCATTCTCTGACACTTCCTGACAGGGCTGGTACCAGTGCTTTGTTCCTCTTGTATTTAACAGGCTAGCAATTTAGCAATATGACGTGTGGGTATAAAATGATAGATTTTTTCCACCATATCAAAGCTAATTCATCCTACCGATAAGTTCAGCTCATGGCACAGTAGCTTTGATTTCATTTCAAGAAGGTATCCTAATCTGCTAAGTCCTAAACCTATTTACAAAATACTTATAAATTTTTAAATTCTGCTCAACACTATGAGAAAGGGAAAGGACAGGTCTCATCATTGACTTTGCACAGCAGATTATACTGACAAAAAGATCCTCTCAATTTTCCTTTAAATAAAACAGCCATACATTCAAAACTAAATCTAATTCTGCTCCTGGTGGTTTCAGGATTCAGCAGTGCACTGCAATTTACTTGTTGTTCACTTTAGAACCTGATATTATTTCTTAAATGTTTTAGTGAGAAAATGTATATCCTTTCTATTATGCTATATGTTCCTAACACTGACCTAAAATCTTAGCCACCTGTGGATGATGGGAATAGACAGAGATAATAATTAAAAAAATAAAAAGTTTCACAACTTTAAAGGGCTTTTATTTTTTGAATGCCTCATTTTATTTTAATCTTTTTGCATTATCAAATCTAGGCACTGCCTAGAATAATTTTTTTTACTCAGCATTATTTTACTCACTTTCGTAATTTTCATTACAAAATCTGGTGGAAAACAATTATGAATTTCATTGTTAGATTACATGATTCTTTCCTGCTTTCTTTTAAGTAATTAGTACAGCCATGGACAACAGATTTTTCACTCTACTCTGCAAAAGGATCAGATAGTAGGTTTTCTAGTTTCTTTTCTGTACCAGACATAGTGAGGATTTTAATGTCAAAGATGGTCTTTTTGTTATTTTAGTCTTAGATATTCTAGTTATGCCTCCCTGTGTTTATTAAGAAAGGGAGAGAGAAAAACACATGCTTTTCATACTTCCATGACAATTCTGATACCAGATCAAATGAGAGAACTTGGATAACATTATCATGTACTGCAAAACGTAAATTCTGAGTTTTTCTCAGTTTCAAGCTATGTGGGAACATAACTCTTTCAATCCGTAAGTTAACTTGCAACAGCCTCTTTTTGTTAAATAAAAAAAAAAAAAAAAAATTCACTCCAAAACATTTGTATATTGAGGTTAAAACTATCAAAGGCACCCTATTCATGAAGAAAACAAAGCTTGCACCTAATACTGAATCCGATCCACATCACATGTGATAGCCACTAGTCTGAAGACAGGTCTTCTATTGTCTTCAGAAGGACAAACTTACAGAATCATTTTAAAATAGATTCTCCATATTGAGTAAGATAGAGATTAATTTTAATTAAATTTCATTTTTTTAAATATGCTACTTCAAATCTCATTTAATTTCTCTTTTCCTCTTTCTTTTTTATCTACTGAATAATCATTATCTTAAACTTTTAAAGGCTCTCAAGACTTCCTATACATGTGATTTTATATTAAATCACCCATCAGTCTAAAGAAGCAAAGTAAAAGAGCTGTTTACAGAGTTATCACGAAATCGCATGAATAAGAACCAAAATATCCATTGACATTTGGTAGAAAAAGGAATTTTAACCTAAAGTAATAAAGCTACATCAAGTTTTTAATGCAGTTGTGAATAAAGGAATGAGAACATGAAATTACTTTGATTAAGCAAACTGTCTTATATTTCGTTTTAGCAAATCTATCTCTCCATGCAAAATTTTAGGATTAAAGGAGCTAAAAGTGCAATTTGCATAAAGTAATTTCAAATCAAGCAACAAAATTAAACATTAATATCCTCAAACCTAAGGAAAATATTTCCTTTTCTTTATTGAACAGCTGAATTATGTCAACTTGATCATTATTTCAGTCTCAATATCTGAACCTCCCTTGCCTGAATAAAATTGTTTATTGAAATGTTTTAATCAAACTAATTGTCTCAAAAGTGGTTTTGAGGCATATTGAATAAAATAATTAGAAATTATAATCAGAAAGGAAGCAAAATAAGAATCAAGCAAGGTGATTAGTAAAAGTAAGAAATACTTGATGGTTTTAATTGGTTATATTTGAAAAGTATAAAGTATGGTAATGCCTCAAATAAAAAGTCATGAAAATTATTGTATATTGTCTAGGAATATTTGACCCTCAAACAACAAAGTTTCTACTATGGACATATTTTATTTCCTGGAGTTCTTTAAACATTTCTAGTATCTTATTTGTAGCCCCTGTGAACATATTAGCTATAGTAGAAGAAGAAAGAAAACTGTTTATATTACATCTCTAAAAATCTCATCTAATAAAAAGGTTTTATTTAATTACTTTAGAAGAAAAGCAAACATAATTAGCTATTATCAGACATTCCAAGTAAATCAGAACTTCTGTATCTAGATGTCTATATAGTTGTTAGGTCTGCTTTTCAGAACTCAATACCCTATCACAATAAGATAATCTGAAATTATTAAAGATCCTTACCTTTTAACAATTATGAAAGGGAAGAAGATATTAACATTTAAAGAAGGTGATGATAACAGTCCTTGTAAACTGAAAGTGGAGTTTGAAAACATGAAAAAACATTCTCAACATATATTCAGAAATGTATCCCATAAAGAAAATGCTTTTATTGTTGTTTAAGTATTTGGGAAACACAGATATTCTTTTCTCTTTATTAGTAGCATTTTCCATGGCCCTTAATATCAAGAAATCAAATGATCTGCACACTCAAATAGCTGATACTTCAGAGCACAGTGATTTGCAGATATAGGAAAGAGAGATCTTAGTATGATAGTCTCAGTGGCTTAGGAAATTGCCTCTTAATGACTGCTTCCTTTTTTTTCATAAATGAGTAAGATTATTGCACAAGGCAAGTGGAGTTCCTTCTTCCTATCCAGCTGCTCAGTCTGGGAATAAGGAGGAAGACTGGAAAGCATTCAGAAGTTAAGGACTGCTCCATTCTGGTACAACTGCAAACATTCAAGCTGTCCACACATGTGAATGAAAAAATAGTTTTCTGCATTACATACCCTACTAACACCTAGCCTAAGAACAAGTAATGGGATAGAGAATGGAGACGGTCATTGCAGCTCTGTTACTCTGCAGTCATTCTTCTATCAAGAAGAAAAGGAAGAAGATCGGAAAGATGTAAAGGGAGAGTGAATCTCATAAAGAAGGGACACCTGTGAAGAAGATAAGGAGCAGAATAGGTAGGATACTGTGCTTGGAGAAAGACATTCTGGAGCAGAAAATATGAAGTTTGTAAAGCCAGAAATAAAACTGGTAGAGAACTTGAGAGAGCATGGTGGACTTGGTATTTAGGCAAAGAATTAATTTTCAGTAATGAAAACTGAATTGCTGATTTAGCTGTCCAATATTTTTTTCAAACTACTATAAGCACAAAAATGTATGTACTTGCAAAAGGTTAAAAGAAATTGTATTTATACCCAGCTCTGATTGGAACAGTGAGTTGCAATATTAAAGCCTGGAGGCTTTAGGACATATTGTACATGCAGAGCTGGGCAAGGTCCCCACCAACATCTGGATAGTTTCATGGCATTAGAGCTGTAGCGGTTTTCCCTGGCATCTAGCAAAAAGAGTGGTCCAGTATTGCACAGACTTAATCTAGCAGACCAGCCTGAGTGTGCATGGTTTTCAGCAGAGCAGGTTAGGCAAGTCAGTAGCCTTTCTCGATGATTTTCACACACAGTGAATCAGTTTTCTAGTGGTCTGTTCCAACAACAGTAAATGAAATGACCATGAGGACTTTTGGCAGAGGAACTGAAAAAGTAAGCTACAGTCATGGACTGCCTGTATCAAGTATCTCTGAAGTGGCATTTTGTGAGCTCTGTATTTGTGCTGAGATTTCACAGGGAAAAAGAAACTGCTTTTTGGACAGTGGGCATAGATACAATAGACCTATTATATAAAAACTCAGAACAGGTGAAAGTAGTGTTTGTATTTACAGGCGTGTGATAATGGCCAGCATAAAAAGGCAGAATAATGAAATACAGTGTATAAGAGAGACCATGAGGGAGTTAACTCTTAAAAAAGATTATGTACAATATGAATAGAAGACTATAAAAAAATTTAGAAACCCAGCAGACAAACAATGGGGCTGAAAATGTTCTTCCATTCTTTCTCTTATGTTTAGGTACCTGTTGTAGCAATATTATACAGAGGTGTATAATCTCTGTGTTATAAATTAGTATAGGGTGTGCATAATAAATAGCTATAGCAGTAATGGGCAGCAAAGGCTAGTGAGATGTAGATATTGTGAAATGGTGCAACTGTAATAATATTTTGCAAAATGCATGCATTCTCATAAACTACATAGTCATTTCAGTTCTTGTATTTTTTAGACTATATAAACTGCTTTGATTCTTCCTTCTTATCTCTTTTGGCTATATGTGGGCTGTACTGACATATGGGTAATGTTGGTGAGTCCACAACTGTACAGTCCAAGTTTTCCATGGAAAAGGTAGTGACTGCAAGCAAAAAATGAAAAAGTATTTTTTGTTCATTCTTGAAAATAAGGTACTATGTTCTACTCAGAGTTTTTCTTTTAAACATACTGAAGAATACCTTAATACATCTTCACCATCACAGTATTTTTCTTTCTCAAAATGTAGAAAAAGTCAACTATTCCAGTAAACACTTTGTAAGTAATGAAATCACCATCCCCATTTCATATACATATTTTTTCCTTTCTAATAGTTAACTGTGGATTGTTTAGGTGGAAAAGGAAATACCTGGTAACTGCTTCCTGTACTGTACTTTTTTTTGTCACTCTTCTGAGAAAAAAAATAAACCCCATGATGCAAGATTCCTATCTTGCAAAGTGCTTCACGCACTAGGCTATGCTGTGTAACTAGTATTTAACTGTCTTACCCTTCTTTCTCCTCCTCCATGCATACACATAGAGATGCATATTTTATCCTGAGTATTGGGTGAGCCAGATGGAGAATGAATGGAGACTTAGGAATGCATCCAGCGGCAGTTTGGACATAACGTGACATGGTTTGTCCTGCCTTGCTCACTGTCTTCCCACCACTACCTCAAGGGAGACATACTAAACAGGTCCTCAGGTGCTCCTTGGCCCAGTGACCTGTGAGGAGCAAAACCAACCCTTTTCTCTCTTCACCCCTTCTGAAGTGATTGACCCTTGCACAGCTCTCATTTCAGTTAGCTGAACAAGTATTCTCAAGCAGTAGAAGGTCTAACAGATGGTGGAATAGAGAAACACTATTTTTCTTCCTTCCCTTCTTTTTATATTGCATTTAAATATGTACTTCATAATTAGAGTTAATTAGCATCAAAAGACTGCAAACATTCACATCAAAATTCACTCATGAAGACAGATAAGTGTTGTGGAAAGCATTTCCTTTTATTCACTCAGCTATCATAACAGGTTTTCTCATACAAGGTCAAATGAGCAAACAACATTTAGACATAAAGCCTGCAAGAACTAGGTGTCCATTTGTGACTTTGAAAAGTACTGTGCATTCTGCTTCAAAGCTTTGATTCCACTAGTTCTCTAATTGCAGATGTGTATATTAGTCTAAATCTCTTCCCTCTAAAACAAACAGCAATACTTCCAATGAATTCAACACTGCTGAATCAAAAACAATAATCCTGCTTTCTTAAAAATAAGACAAATGTATAGCAGTTACTTTGTTGTTTGTCAACTGAAGTCTTTTCTGTGTGTTTTTCTTCTGTTAGGTGGAAAAAAAATTACTAATACTATATTCATAATACATTTGAACTTTAGATTATCCACAGCAAGATTTTTTCAGTTAAGTATTTATTATGTATTTGCAGGATTCAGTTGCACCTGTCTAAAAAAGATTTGGCAATCAAGTTTTTTATTAAAAATATGAGTAGAGGTGGCACTCACATATTAAGTCTCCAAATTTAAGTCATGTAATAATTTGGGTCATAATTTGTCACTGAAGATTGGGAGCAATGTTGATTATTTTGAAAGAGCACCCAGTTTTATGAGCACCTTTCTAGATAAAGTACTATAGAAGTGCCACATTCAGAAAAGAAAAGGAAGCCATAGGAATTTTTATTTTTTTTCTTCTCAAAAGGTTGTTCAGATTATTTAACTGACATGAAAAAATAATTTATTCCAGTGGTAGTGCAACATATTTTTTTTCAGTTAATTCATCACAAATTTCCTATTTATATAGGAAAGACTTCCTATTTGTAAGGGAAATCTCTTAGTTGGATACATATTCATAATTCTGAGTTTTCCTAATTCATAGTACAGTGGGGTGATGGACACATGAAGGAAATAGCAAAAATCACAAGATTAGACAAAATACAAATGAAATATTACTTTTGATTTTAATATATGCTGCTTCTGTTGCTATGTACATTTCAATATTTAGATTCAATTCACACACAAATGACATAATTGCAAGAATTTTCTACTCTATTTTTTTTTTAATTGAGGGAATGATAAAATTATTGAATTTTTATTATATTAGGATTTTTTCACTGAATTGTATTAATATTGAAATTTTCAGTATATTTTTTCCAGAAATAAAACAATAAAACTTGGTTATCCTTGAAAGATATGAAATCAGAGTGACCTTGAGTTTTTTTATACCTTGTAAAGTCAGCTTACTATTTTTAAAAAGACATAAGACATATAAAAGGGCAAGATAAGTGAACTATCAATTTGCTGAAATTACCCTGTGGATTGTACACAATCAGTAAATCATGCTCATTTGTTCCAAAGAGTTAAGCAACATAAATAAAAGAGTAAAATTTTTACCAAAGAAACACAATCACACTCATAATGTGATATTAACAAACCACATTGTACCATGACTTACACAGAAATGCATTCATAAAAGCTTCACTATAACTCAAAAAAAAAACCCAACCAGAAAATACAAAACAAAACCAAACCAACAAACATAAAACCAAACCAAATCAAACCAAAACAAAAAACAAAAACCACAAAACCCAAAACACCCAGACATGTAGTAGTTGGTGTATCTCATTAAACTGTAGTTGAAAAATACATTCATTTGAGCCTCAAAATGTACAAAAGAAGAAAAACAACATATGACATGGTATTAATCTGAGAATTGTATGCTTGTTTTGAAATGAGCAAGGTGAAATCTTTAAAATTATTTAAATCTGCAATAAATGTATATAATTGTTACTGAAACAAGAATTTGAGTGTTTCCTGCATGAAACTGGTGACATGTCTAGAAAAATAATTGTCCTCATTAACTATAGTGCATTTTCACTTTATGCTTCTTATTTCACAGAAGCAGTTGAAAAATGCATTTGGTTTGATATGGACATTTATGATAAAAAATACTCAATATAGAAGCAGAACAAAAAGAGCAAAGTAAAACCAGTTTGTGTAATCACAGTACATTTTCTGATAGTGATATTGAACTAGAATAACCACTCCATTGAATTGAATAGAGTTTTGTCTGTTTATGACAGATAAAGATTTGAGACAGGAAGTCTTCCTTCTGTGGTTTTACTACAGGTATTTTTTTTGTTGTTGTTATCTACTTGCTGTTAATGAAAATAATAGAGATGCTTATACTCTGCACTTGGAAACAGTATAAACAAATGATTGAAAATGTTATTTCCCATAGTACTGCAATTCTCAGATCAGTTAGCCCTGTGTCACCACTGCCACAATATTTGTATTAATTTAAAGACAATTTGGGATACTTGAGACAATTTTAGATAGGCTACTTTTCAATAAATATATCAAGTTTTGATGAATATTAATCTATAAAAGTAATACGAAAGTCAATTGACAACTTGCATAGCTTTCAGCGAGGATTTTTTTTCTTTCTTTTTTTTTGTGTGTAATAAATTAAATCTGATCAGACGTATAAGGGCTATGTTTGCCACATATTTTTTCTCTTCAATTTAGCAGTGGTGCTGATATTATTTTCCATCTCTGCTTTTTTTTACATTTTCACTCTTACATGGCTATTCCTCTATACAGTAATTGGCACCATGAATTTTATAGTATTGCTCTGTGTATTCTTTTTATTTGTTAGTTCGGGTTTTGTTGGTTTTGGGCTTGATTTTTGTTCATTTTAAGGGAACTTTTTCCCATGTTGTTATTTTAGTGCTATTTCAGCAAGTTTTCATTGAATTCTCACTCTTTAAGGTCAGCTTTTGTCTGGAGTAAAACACATCATCTTCCCTGAGCTCCTCAATTGCCTTGGTGTTTGTCTTCAAATTAAGTTGCCAGCAAAATATAAAATCACAACAGGAAACAAATAAATGATCATGATTTTTATTATATCAAGCTATGGGAAAAAGTGGAAAACACTGCTAAATAACCATCCAAAGAATTTTTGAGGGTGGAAGGAGATGACATATTTGTATCTGGATAGAAGTAATTGCTCAGTTTGTTCTCCAGTCCTTCTGCACATCTAAGTTTCAGGACTTGAACCTACTTTTACTAAAAATCCTCAAAGCAGAAAACTGTTCCCTAATAAAATACTCATACTCTGATTTTTAGGAAGAGTATTCTCTACAGACTGTTGCTGTGGACTACATAGAATCACAGGACCACAGAATGGTTGAGGTTAACTTGACATGGCTAGCATGGCACCATTGTTTTTTTTATAAAAGACAAAGCTTCATAGGAATTTTCCCCCTTTCCCATCTCTACTGAGAAGTTTTTATTTAGAGACAAAACAATAAATTCCTGTATGGGACCTACAAGTCGTTTTGAAAATATCAGTGCTCCTGGATTCCTTAATGCTTTTGAACAGAAAAAGAAGACTGCCTGTCTTGCCTTTGGGGTCTTTATGCTTTGTAGCAGAACACTGATAAAGGGTATGAATGAACAGATACAAAAATCTGTTTGTTTCTGTAGAAATCTCTTTGGTTTTCTTCATCCAGATTTTTATTTCATCTTCCCCAGGAGAAAAGAGATCAAACTACTTTACTTCCTACTGTTAAATAACTGTGTGTCTACACTGTACTTTGACACTGACACTATGGCTGAGTGAAAAGAACAGCAAAAAGGGTGAAAAAAGAATATAAGGAAGAACATGAATTTCAGTGTATCCTCCTTGATTTGTATCCATCATCTTTCTCACTCATGCACTACAGGATTTTTCAGGATTCAGTCCATTACTTGTAAAAAATCTATTCCTTTCTACTCCAGAGCTCGTTTTGCAGTCTCTGAAGAAAACAGATGACCCTTCTTTCTCTGAAAGAGCTTTTCAAGAACCTGAACAAATAAAGTCTGTACTATGTTACAGTGCTGCTAATTTTTACTAAGGCCAGGTTCAAGCAAAATTTGGAAAAACAAAGCCTTAACCCATAGTTTTCAGATTTTGCCCTGTGCTTTTTCCTTAAGAATTTACAGTGATTTCTTTTTATGTTACTACTAGAGTATACTACAAGTCAGAGATCTATTAGCTTTATTTCTCGGGCAGGGAATCAAGTTTTCTTGGACAAATAAAGTTTGGAACTTATGACAAGGCCATGAATCAATTAAAGCTATACAATCTAACCTGAGCATCGTGACATTAAACTGTTTAATTTTGTAATCCTCAAAAACCCCCATTGTTAGTTATATTTATTAAAGGACAAAAAGTTATAATTGGCAAAGAAACAAAGGAAAGGATTACTGTATCTACTGCAATCCTTTTTTTTTTTTTTTTTCCCCTTAAATAATTCAAATTTACATTACCAGCATCTACATCCTGCTGGCCTCACATGCCATGTTACATTAATGAAATTCACTAAATTGATGCAATACCCTGACAATAACAGCTTGAGAGATCAGTCGTGATGGTAATAATAAGATCAGCAACAACAGCTTCCTGCCTTCAACTGACTAGTAATATTAATCCTGCGACTCATCATTTGTCATATTTGAACAGCAGAAAAAATCTTTACAACCTTAATGTCATCATTCACCCATAGGAGAAAACCAGTCATTTTAGATAATGGGAAACTGTTATTTTCTTTTTTCTTCCCCATCACCATGTCTCTGAGCTCCTTAATTTTCTCCAAAGATCTTAAGTCAACCTTTTTATATCAGACTTTCACATCTACAAGTGATGTTAGTTTGCTTCAATTAAAATAATGTTTGAATAGTTTCAGTCAGATCTCTGAAGTAATCTATCACGTGAGAATTGCTGAAAAGCTAAATTATGTAAAAAACAAGAAGCACTTATAGAAGTATATTGATGTTACAGGTCTGTAACTGAAACATTTTATGAATTTTAAAGGTATTATAGTCATCTGTGCATTTATCTCAGAAATACTTTTTTTTGTTTGTCTTAATATTTGTTGTTCTCTAAAATTATGTCAGAGGTTAAAACAAACAGCTTACATGATTCGAAGATGCAAACAATATCTTTGTTTTACAGTAATACAAGATATATAATCTGAATTGAGGATTTGTATTTAAATAGACTGGACATGAACCTTGCTTCTGTGGAACTAACTAGTGATGACCCCAGAATTTTAATATTCATTAGCATAATATCCGTCAACTATAGAGCCACATAAAATACTATTGAGAAATCATACGTAAGTTGAGCAATTAGAAGGTTTTTCTACTCCTGCTGTTTATTGTATTCTCCAAATCAAAAGAAAAGAAGGAAGTAATCCCAATGGTTTAGCTTTTGCAGAAAGCCAAATAGTCTAGATGTTTCTCCTTCTGATTTTATCTGTTTTAAATATTTGATAGGAAAAAACAATTCAAAGATAAGGAAAATTCTTAGTGATATTGCCAAATTTATTGCTTCTGTTTCTGTCTTTTACCTGAGGAGGAATCATTGTAAAAGGAGAGGAAGCTTTGTAGATGGTAAGGAGAAAAAGTTCTCCCATTATTCTGCTAGCCAAATAATGTAAAAGTGTCCTGTATTCAATATAAAAACAGATATCATCTTCTTAGATTCTCTAAGGAATCCATTCTGCATTATTTCTCACAGAGTATTTACTGACATATTGTCAAATTGAATATTATGTGCCTTGAGCAATGAGACTTTCATCACTTCCCTTCAGAATTCAAAGATTAACAATAAATATCAGTAGGGTATTTTCCTTCACCATTTCCTTTGCACAAAACTACATTTCATCATGAATACAGCTCTGTAGATGTCTGTGTTAAAGTATTTAATATTCTTCTGCAAAAACAATCCAAAACTGTGTTGGGTTTCTACTGCTGAATTGATCCATCTTACATTGCAAGCTAGTAGCATTATATAAGCTTCAGTACTCTTCCTCAGGGAAAAGAAATCAGAAGAAACTTCACTGAAACAGATAAAGTAGATACCTTCAACTTAGTAGAGATACAAATGACTCAACCTATTGCTTTCTATGAAAAGATATATTTTTGACTGAGTCTGTAATAATTAAAATTTCTGAATGAAATGGATAAACACCTTCCCCCCTCATCTTCTCCCTCATCTCATTCCAAACCAACTGAATTTTTCGAAAGTCTTGGGAAGGAACAACAATAAATAGAAAACAGTAGTTTCAAAGAAGAGGATTTCCTTGGGATTTTTGCTTCTTTGTTTGCTATCCTGAAATCACCATGCAATAATTGTTAACATAATGTATTTCTGGTTAAAAAAGAAGTATCTTCCAAATAAAACACAGTAACTTCTAACTTACAGAATCATAGAATGTTTTGTGTTGGAAGTGATCTTAAAGATCATCAAGTTTCAATCTCCCTGCCATGGGCAGGGGCACCTCCTGCTAGACCAGGTTGCTTAAAGCCTCATCAAACCCAGCATTGAACACTTCAAGGGAAGGGACATCCACAACCACTCTGGGCAACCTGTTCCTGTGTCTCACTGCTCTCATAGTGAAGAAAGTCTTCCTAATTTTTAATCTACATCTACCCTCTTGCAGTTTGAAGCCATTACCCCTTGTCCTATCACTACCAGTCCTGGTAAAAAGTCCCTCTCCAGCTTTCTCATGGGTCCCCTTCAGTATGAAAGGCCTCAATAAAGTCTTCCCAGAGCCTTCTACTCTCTGGAGTGAACAACCCCAAATACTTATAGTATTTCTCCTTCAGAAAGAGTATTGACTAGGGGATTACTGCTATCTCTGTTTAACTGAAAATATTTTAATATAAAGTCATAGAATCATAGCATGTTAGAGGTTGGAAGGGACCTCTGGAGATTGAGTCCAACTCGCCTGACAGAGCAGGATCTCCTACGGCATGCCACACAGGAACATATCCAGGCAGGTTTTGAAAGTCTCTAGAGGAGGAGACTTTACAACGTCTTTGGGCAACCTGTTCCAGTGTAGAAGTCCAGTGAACTTTAGCAGAATAAGCAAAAAATATTAAATGCTCATACAGAATTGATTCAGTATTATGTAGCACACTTATATAACACCCAAAAGTAGTATTTTTTTAGTTGCCTTTCTTTTATTTTCTTTTTGTTTTGATCTTATTAAATATATACTTTCACAGCAAATTTCCTGACACAGCAGCATGGGTTTTGTTTAATATTTAATCATGCTATGTAACACCTTTTTTACTAAACTTTATGTAAGAAAAATATCAGGTAAGGGTATCAAGTAGGGCTATCAGCTGCTTGTTGAAAACATGTAGTTTCTCCTAATGAAGTACCACTCTTAAATTGTACTTACCTGACTATCATTTCTTTTATTTTTACCTTTCACATTGTCATGTATGTTAGAGATCATCCTGTCACATATCCCCAAAATATGTCAAAAAAAAAGAAAAAGAAAAAGAAAAAAAAAAAAAGAAAAAGAACAAAAAGAAAAAAAAAGTCTCTTATTTTGTCATGATTAATACTTGCTGTTTGTTCACAATGTAAGGGTGATCAGACATTGGATGAGCAATATAAGGAAAGGACTGCCAATCTTTCCAATCTGTTTCCACTCCAGCAAACCCTTTCTAGTGCATATGGGTAGTCATGCTTGCAGGAACATTAATTTTGGTGCAACATACTTTATTCCCCAGCAGACAGGTAGTAAGATGAAGTCATCACCTGAGAATCAATAGCAACCTTAAGAGAAGAGCATAGGGAAACCTGTGTTTTCAATAAAAATTCTGAACAACATGCAGACAACTGTTCTGTATGCATGAGATGAGCATTTGGATATACTGTAGGCAAGGATGATACCAAGCAGTTTGAAAGCACTTCTTTTTATAAATTCAGAGAATGGAGCCCTGGGATGGAGCTGTGACTTTCTGAATGTATTTTTTCCAAACTGAATCTGTTTGAAAACAGACGTTTTCCTGGCAAAATTTTCCTTGTGCTTGTCTGGCACTGATTTCTTCTCTTTCATCTTTCTTGTCTCACAAACAGGTTCCCCTTTAGATTATATTTTAAGTTTTCAACACAGAAATGAGTCTAAGCTTCCACATTGCTTTGTGACTCTTGTGGGTCATGCATCTACAGTTGGAACATTTGGACAAAATGCAAAAAGAAAGCCTGTATTAGGGAAGAAAAATGCGTTTTACAATTGGTTTGGACTAAAAAATGGAAATAGGATTAGCTGGATTGGTTAAACATAGAAGAAACAGTTTAGAGTGAAACACAGGGAAAATCATGGTCAAACCACAACAGAATGTGCTTCATCCAGATCCCAGAGGAGAGCCCTAGAAAACTGAGTTACCTGCTTCTCTGGGGACAACAAACAGCTGTGGGGTTTTTTTTTCTAATAAAATGGATTTCAGCAAAAAGCCGGTGTATTTTCCAGCCATGTGGGTTGTCCATTGTGGAAGTGTGAAGGTTTCCAATGTATCTTGTTTTACATGTGTCAGCCTTGTGGACACACATGAAAAATATATCAAAAGGCACTGAGCAGGAACATTCAGGAAATAGAATCTAAAGATGTATTTTTGTGATCTGCTACATTGAGGCTACTGTTAACTGTATTGAATGTTCTTCTGCACGTCTTTTGAGAAAGTTGGCCAATGGGAGAGAAATTCTTCAGATTCAGACACTTCAATGTAGTTGCTTGTAATATTGGGGTCTACAGTACACTTTAGACTATGTCTACCCTATTGTCTAGCCCATAGATAGCTGAATTTGCAGAACTAGAGTATCCTAAAGTAGAAGCATACTGTTCAGCTAAGGAGCTTTTTAGCCTTCAGTGATAGTATTGCCTGGACTTTTGATTATAACAACACATTACAGAGCCATCTTACCTGTAAATTTAGGTTCCAACAGCCTGGTTCTGAGTCTCATCCCTGGTGTCCATGATTATGTGGAACCATGCTCCCACCATCTCAGAACATCCCAAGTATTTCCAACTTTTATATTAAATAGGAAGTCATAGTGCTATCTCAGCAACATACCTTAAAATAAGTGAAATTATTTTCTACTGTATCATGGGGGCAATCTATTTATATATTATTTTGTCTCCACTGTATTTCTCTCTCTCTTTTTTTTTTTTTATTTCCCAACAGAAATATTTATTTACTCTGTTTTAATCCCTATTTCACACTGCTTCTTCTTTTAGTTCTATTTCTTCATCTAATTAACATTTTGCATCTCTTAATTTCTTTCCTGGATTTAAGCAATTTAGTCTTATTAGCACTTCAAAAATCAGAGTGAGAACTTTAAGCAGATTGCCTAATTATGTGAGTAGTTAATTTGCCATTACGTAGAAATTCAGATATAGTAAGCAGTCTTTAACCTTTTAAAATTTCATAGAAAGATTACAGCATGAAAGAAATAAAAACTTTTTTATTACTAATTGTTCTTACACTGTTTTGAAATGAGCTATAAGGAGGAGATAATATATTTTAGTACTTGTTTTTATCAAAGCTTTCTGTAAAACTAGTAAAACACCACAGGTCCCTCAACACTTTAACTCTTCATCTATTACACTCTCAAATCATAGCTATCTATCAGTCTTATCTTGAAAAGAGAGAATCCCTATAAGAATGTTCCAAGTTGATTCATAAACTTGGCAATATCTTTTTTTATATCCACTGGGAAAAACCTTGTCAAATGTCTAACCTAAATCTGTATAACAAATTACAGATAGTGTTTTTTCTTCTTCTTTTAGAATTTTTACTTTGTAGTTGACTGATTTTAATTTCACAAGGAGATTGCAATAAGGTCCTTGGCATCCAGATACAAGTTCTTTCATCTTTCAAAGGAGGAATATATAAGTGTATCTACCAAGAAAAAAATGTCAGAGGTGACTTTAGAGGCTTTGCTCCTGTAAATTAACCCATCCAGTCTGGTGACGAGTTGCAAGCCTGTTTTTTTTTCCTATAGAAGCAACTCAGAGAGAGAAAAGGAGAAGGAGAAGAGACAATTCTAATATAAAAAAAAAACCGCAAACCAAAAAAACCAAACCACAAAACCCTGTTTAAAATTAGAATCCAACATATATAAGGTATTTAAATTACAGGGCTACTTAGACTTACGCTGTCTGAAGACTAGACTGTGCATGCATGTAGGTACATCTTACTGTAATCAATGGGAATAGCTGATTGCATATCTTTAAAATGCCTGTCCTATCACTTTGACTCATTAAAAAAAGTGCTTTTCAAAATCCAGCTGGAGTACAAACCACTGTGTCTCCAGTTCATCCTCCCTTCTTCTGGGTTCTTCCACCTCTTCTTTTTTTGCTGTATAGCCTGTTCAGTTTTCTCTGAGACATAACTTGAATAAACACTTTTTACAGCCTGATGTATTAATTAAGACAAAATTTGTGCATGTTTTTTTTTTTAAGAAGGCAGGATGATTCAGTGTTTTCAGAAGTCAGATATGTGGCAAGGGTAGGAATCTCTGACAGAAGGGACTACACTGGAAGAAGGACAAGTCTCTTCCCCAAAGTAAGATCCCAATTAAGGGAAGAAAACTGCATTTTGACTTGATAAAGTAATAGAGTATGAAGAGTTTGAATAATATACTTTTCTGTAAATTATTTAATCTAAATAGATGACATCTGGAGAGACTGAAAATATTTATGAGCAGATT
>WUAM01000323.1:47643201-47661452 GCA_024336885.1 Actenoides hombroni | reverse complement strand
GACCAATTTTAGACTCATTAAAAATTTTAGATTCATAAAAAATATGAAACCATTAATATTCTGCTAAATGTCATACTGAATATAAAAATAATGTCTTCCTCTCCCCTTATACACGGAAAATCTTATCTAGGGCAAATACAATGCTTGATTTGACCTTTGGTACTTCTGTGAAAATTAACACAGATACATTTCTAATCATCCCATTTTTTTCTCTTTTCAACTTAATTAAAAAATTCAGTGCTAGAACCAATGAATCAGTTTCTTGTACAGCTCTACTTAGGATTCTAAGTCCCATGGAGTTTCAATGAGTCTTTTTGTTTGATACTGTCCCACTGAAGTCAGTGGGTGCAGGATGAATCCCTTTATCCCTCATACACTTTGTAAATGCATGAGTCACACACCATGCATCTAGGGAACTGAGGCTATCAGCCAGAATTGTCAGGACTGAAGCCAACATTGCTTTGTTGATCTGCTCATAGGAAGAGCCATAGAAGAATGCAAATTAGTCCTTATCCTTTGCTGAAACTAAAAGCACTACTTAGTATTTCTACATGCCTCAATTTGAGACAAATATCCCAAAAATTCTGCCATAATCTGATTTCCTAGAATAAGTTTATAATGACTACAAAATGCACTTCAGTGGGAGTTCTACTTTATTTTTATAAACATCTTTAGCAGCTAAAACAAATATTTCTTATTCTGTACATGTATATGGCAGCTTTGATATACATATTCATATGATACCTTCATTGGTTTCCAACTAGTTTAGAAAACTTTTATAAAAACTTTTAATAATTCTTGATAAATAATTCTTGATAAATAAAGCACACACCAAACACCTATCAATGTATTAGGCTTGAAATTTATGATAATACTTGACAGAATCTAATTACACTGACAGGTGTTATTGCAGTGCTTATTAAATTATTACTGTAAACGTGGAATTACATCAGAGCTTCTCATCTACTTCAAGATATATTCAACCTCTCCTTGTGCAGATAGAATACATAGAGGATCTCTGAAAACAAAACACTTGACTGTGAAATTATAGTGTTGCAGATAGTACTACTGTAGACATATTTATAAATAAAAAAGAAGAAATAAAAAATTTTGAGATCAAACTTGTGTAATCACAAGGAATAATGTAACAAGAACACGACCTGTTTGCATAAGGTTCAGTTTCTGTGTACTACATTTCAGCAAACTATCAAGAGAGGAACACTTCTGTATAATGAGCATCTCCATTGCCATGGAGCATTTTCCTTGACTGTTGCATCAAAAATGAGCTTGTTACTCACAGAAGAGTATTATACTCAGTGTTTAGAATTAATCCAGCTCTGAGCTGGATTAACTGGTCCACAAATTCTTTGGGCAGACCACCAGAGTGCAGAGGACAATGTAATAATGGAACTTTCTAAAATTATTTCCGGTCCAGATATATTCTCTTGTCTCTTCACATTTATGAACTACAAAAGGGAGGGCTTGAAGCCTTCTGGCAAGTTAGCAAGTTATTTGCCAAGAGTCATGAGTGCCATAGAATGACGAAGTTACATAGGCATCCTGCTTTTGAATTTAGAATTACCTGTTTCTCAAAGCTAATTATTTATCCCTTCCAATTCTATAAAACTGGCAGATCACAAACTCCTGTAATCAAATACTTCATTAATCCCTTTAAGCCAATTAAAGAGAAAATTAAATGACAAGTAAATAAAGAAGTTGGAGAAAATTCCTTTTTTCCTTATTTTCAATTCAATTTTATACCTCTGCTAGTGGCACATACTAGAATATGTGATCAGCATTTTACAGGTAGACAAGAAGATGCCATCAGGACCTGCCTTCTTAGTGCCAGCCTTCTCCTCTGCCTTCACAGCATAAGGAAAGTAGGATTAAATTAAATCTGGCTTGCAAATTGTCAAAGACACTATTTCATTCTTTAACCATCATTCTTAGACCCACTGAATCTTCCAAGGGGCTGAGAGAAGGCTCATTGTGCCTAACACTAGTGAGACAGCTAAAGACACTTCATGACAACTCTCCTTTGGGGTAGGTAAATTAATATTGTCAGTGCTTATTTACATTCAGTTCCCTTTGTTATTTAAAAACTTCTTTTCCAGTAAGAGACATGTAGAAAACCAGTTTTTAGATGCTTCTGACAGCCTGGTTTCCACTAGATACTTAGAGAAACAAGAGTCATATGCAAGCCCTGAAATAGTCAACCCTATTTTCTCATGAACCCCTGTGGCAGAGTGGGTGATTCTTTGCATGGGGACGTTTTGACATCTGGTGTAGTGCCAAAATTAGAGGTTCTGTGTGTTGGTGTAGAAGCCAGATGGAAAATACAGTGCAATACTAATCTCTTACTGAATAAAAAAAAAAACTAGACCAGTTATAAGTGGTAGATTTTTCACAGAACATTATCATGCTAGTGGTTTGGCTTCAGTGGAAGACAAGAATAAAGGAAAAATTTAATTTTCTCTTATTCATTCTCCTACGCATCTTGCAAGTGTGATTAAGACCTTTAAAATAATGTACAAAAAAGAGTTCAAAATGAGTTACCTGAAGAAGAGCAACACTTACTAAATTGTAACAACATTTTCTGGTTGGTAAATTGGTTGTTGGAGAGGATTCTATTAAATCTAATACAAGATGTCTGATAGAAAGAAGAAACAATGGAAGGTATTCCCAGTCAATATGATTTCTTCAGCATTTCTTGGCACCATTGTGTAATGACTGTTAAAATAGAGGTGGGGTTGTATGCATTGTCTTTCACTCCAAATTCATATGCACAGAGTTTTTTCTACTTCTCTTTCATTAAGATTTCCTGACAACAGAGAAAAATAAATCTTGGGCTAGAAGCTGAGTTATGTTGGCATCTAAATTGTTGCTTGCAGCAACACAATGTGTAAGGCATGCATGATTTATTCTAATCACTTACATTGCTTGTACACTTCAGTCCAGTGTAATTTTAAAACTGTAAGTAAAACCATGTCAGTCAGGCTTATTCAGGTAAATACTAAACAGAACTCATTTGAGAAAAAATCAACAAAATAAAGAAACAAAATTTTAAATAATTTTTCTTTTATTTCCATCTGTATCAAAGACTGCAAGTGAAGACACTTAAATGCTAAAGTCTGGTTCTGAGCTAAAATTCATCTTACAAAATGCAAACACTACTTGACAGATCAGTTCAATAGAAAAGGTCTTTCTCAGTCTTCCACTGAAATTTGTTTTCTCTTAATTTTTTTTTAACACATATTTAAGTCTTATGAACAAGTACAAACACACAATATACTCATTATAAATAACTGTTCTGTCTTGTTTTCCATTGAAATGTCTATTTTAAAACCAAAGTAAAGGTATTATATCCAAAGTACAGCTTATAAATAAAAAGTGGCTATGTGATAGAGAGGAGCACAGAATATTCTAGTGCTTTCTTTATTTCTGAGATAAGAGTTTAGCTTGAGAGCTTCATATAGTTCTGATCATTAAATAGTATGCATAAGAAAGCGCTTTTTGTAATAACAACTTGATGAAACTTTCTGCTTTTGAGAAACAGAACATTAGATGGTGGTGTCCAGTAATCAAATAGAACTGAAAATTTCTTTCAAGGGCACGCATAAAGTAATCTAAATTAGAAACATGCTATGCTATGTGCAAGAGTCTTTGTTGTACTTCTCGCATAGTTTCAGGTCTTGGTCAACAGGCACTTTGCAGTCTTCCTAGATTCATACACAAATTCCATTCAGACCCAGAAATCAGATTGTAAAGGATATATAGAGACCAGGAGTCTGGAGGTAGCTGTGGTATTTACCTGGAGTTATGGCCCTTGTCCCTACTATTTCTGTGAAACTTAAAAAAAACATCAACAAACAACAACAAATTCTATCTCAAGTCATGCTGTAAAATAAAGAAATAATGAAGACACTAAAAAGGAAAGAAATGAAAGAAAAATATAAGCATTTAAAATAATGCAAGAAATATTTGAGAATTAAAACTTTTCACGCATTTTAAACATAAAGTTTTGAGATTAAGTACATGAGTTTTAGGCTCCTATACAAAGTATTTTGCAGGAACCATCAGAAATGAGAGATTAAATTGTGTCATTGATTTATAACATGCCTAGATATAAACAGAAGAAACAGAGGAGGAAAAAGAACAACAAAAAAACCCAACATAGTTTTGGAAAGAAGTCTTAATGGATTTAGCACTTGTGAAATGTAATTTTAAAAGCCTGTATCATGAAAAGGGAAAGCGTTATGGACCTAAAATCAAATCAGTAGACTGTGCAACATATTTGTTACTAAATGAAGATGGTAACAAATACATTAAAGAAAAATGAAACTAAGAAAAGCATTGTAGCAAAAGAGTATAGTAAACTTACTCTGAGCTGGGAAGAAAGGGATATATTTTCTACTTACTTATAATTGCTTATAAATTAATAATGATTACTTATTTCTAATTACTTACTAATATTTCAATTTATTGTGTGTTCTTAGAGGGAAAGAAAACCTCCTGAAACTTATTAATACACACAGCATTCAGTTCATTTGAATACCAGAAACATACTGTCTGTTAAAAAAAAAAAAAAATAAAAAAATGTGCAACTTCTGCCTCAACAAAACAACAAAGGCTTAGTCTGTGTATTGAGATTCAAGTACATCTAAAAGACCCACTATGCATTATATTTGTGTTGATAAATCAAAGGGCTAAAGGATGCCCAGCTCTGAGGCCAAGTAACACTAGCAAATTCATGTTGACAGTGCATTGAGCTTGTATTTCCAATACCAGATTTGCACTGGAGAAACTATTTCACAGCAAAGCTGATGAGTGCCCTAAAAATCGAACAGCATGGTCAGCTTGGGACCCAAGGTTTGAGTTTGGTCCTCACATACTTAGCAAGACATGTTCCTACTGCATTGCTAGCTGAAGGGCTGGGCATCACTGAAGGGGCATCTAGGGACAGCTTTGAGTACATAAGTAAAACCCAGACCTTCATATAAGTGAACTAATTGATCCCTGTGGATAAAATCCTACCAATATCAAGGAAAGTGACTTGTATTAGTCCTTAATGATGAGAAAGCACTCTTCTAAGAAGAAAGCTATTATTTAACAGAAACAGATGGCATAAGGCTGATTAGTTGTGAGTGCAAAATACGTTGCTTCAACTTACTTTGTGCAGTTATGAACCAAAAATGAACAACAGTATAGCAAGACACTTTACTTGATTATTATCTGTGTGCAAGTAAACCATAGTATCTGCTAATACACTCATTATTATGTCTTAGTGTTATATCAGAAAAAAAATAATTGTCGTAAATATCTAAGAGCTTATCTGAGACACTAATAATGCATGTTATTTTGTACAGATTGAAAGTGAATCCTCTTTTCTAGAAGCACTTAAGCAATTTGTGGTGGTATGTAATTGTGCTCCCTCTTAGTGTTGCAGCTCTGATGAACTGAGTGGGTGAGTTAGTGCTCCAAGGGGAAAAGAACAAGTCCCTTTGAAAGAACTTGGGAAGATCTGAATAAATTCTAGTTTTAGTTATGTTAATGAGACTTTGAGAGGACAGTGCAGCTAGGAATCACAAAGAACCTACAACAATGTTGGTTTGCAGTATCTAGTTGGAAATCCTTTTCATAACTATCAAAGGCATAGCAACATTTCTTATATCAACAGACTGCCAAGACCTGTAATTTTGTTTCAGAGGTATAATTTCGCCTCATGGCAACAGGGTCTTGACTTTATCTGGGACAGAAAAAAACCCCAAACAACAAAACAAAGCAAAGCACAACAAAACCCCAAGTAGTAATTCTCTAGCACAGTTATCTTGAATGAGAGTTTTATTCCCATCATGTGGCAAAACAAAATATTCTACCATGAAGATCTTTCTATTAGCTTGTCTATATAAGTAAAATCCATAAGATATGATTTCTCCTACGAAAGTTTCTTCATTTGCCATTTGTTTCAGTAACTCTTTGTGATTATTCAGTTTTGACTTTTATTTTCTTTAATGTGTTTTCTTAGAATTGTGCTGACAGTAGCAGTTACATTTAGACCTCCATTCACTATTACGTGATACATACTGGGTTTCATAACCTTTCTCCTTCTCAGTGTTGTATTGTACTGGAGGTTCAGTAATATGTAGTTCTGTCATCTTTTCCATCTTGACTGGTATTTTGGGAGTACTTTCACTCCAACACCCACCACCATCAGCTTAATGAAACTGCCAGCCTTAGGACACAGGGGAGCACAAAAAGTGACATCAAGAAAAGAGGTAGACACTAAGCATGTACATAACAATTTTAGCTGCATTGGGTTTGTTTTTGTTTTTACTTGTTTGTTTGTGGTTGTTGTTGTTTTTTGTTTTAATAACATTTAGACATAGTCTAATAATGATTCTTGAATTCAATTACAGTAATAATAGATTCTTAGCTTTACATAGATATAGGGTGTTTTTATTTGCCCATAAACAAGATTTTGATCTCAGCCCACACATTTTTGGGTATCCTGAATTGTGCTGCAGTAAAATAAACTATTGCAAGAATCTGGAATGGACACAACTTGACTATTCTTGCATATTGCTCCAAAGTATAGTATAGGCATTCCTTAACTGTCCTAAATTATAAAGTTTAGGTGTCTTCTGTGAAAATAAAACAAAAACCAAACAAAACTAAAACCAACAACACAAGAACCCACACTAACACAGTCATAAAAAAAAATGGAAACAAATATAACCCTTCTTCAACTTCCTTCTTCCCAGGAGAAAAACTTTTGTGTCTAGAAAGCTAATGGCTACCTGATCACTCATGTCTAGAAAGATAATGGATGTCTGACTCCTTTTTGATTTATGCCAAGTTACCACCTGAATGACATCTAAGATTAAGCACAGTTCTACAAACTGGGTTTGGAATACACAAAAAGTATGTCCTTCCCCCATTTTAAAGTGTGCTGCTTTCTCAAATTCATTAGATATTCTTTATTTAAGATACTGTAAGTAGAACTGCTCAAGTCTCTTTTTATATTTGTCTTTATATACTTAATTTTTTGGCAGTTTGCTTTGGTCCTTGCTCAGAGAAAAGTTCTAACTGTATAGGCACTTTTGTCACATAATTTTCACTTCCTGTCAAAGAAGCCCATAATATAATGATTTGTGTTCCCTTCTGTTTGAATTGTATGAATACAAATTTAACTGTAATATCCTTTTACTGGAGTATGTGATATCTTTAACATTATTTAATTCTATTTTGAATCCCACTTCTCTGACAAGACGTATCCTTAGTGAGTAGATTATACCTGGTAAAGCTAGTAACTGTTTTCTTACTGGTGTATCATTCATCATGTGTCAGAAGTATATTTTCTAAAAGGATATCATCATTTGCTAAGCATTCCACTAGGAGTAATCATTTTTATTCACACTGCTCCTGTAGTCTCACAGGTTTTCAATAGCAAAGACTAATAGTGGCATAATTGGGGCTGCTTGTTTATTTTATTGTTATTTTCTTTTACTTTGGTCTTTTTTGTTATTATAATGATATCTCAAATGTTAACATTCAGATGTCTCCCTAGTATCACCTAAGTCCCTGATACATACTCAGAATTTACCTTTAAAATCACATCTCCTCCTTTCTTCAAAAGGCATTTCAGGTGCTATAAATGTAAGAGAAATTTCAATAAGCATGTGCTTCTCTGTATCCAAGGAATAGTTTTGATATGGACATACCTTCTTTATGGGAAAATGTTATAAAACTCTTCAGAGAAAAGATTATGAAAATTGCTAATAAAGAAGAAAAGAAAAAAAAAAAAAGAGCTAAGATGTATTTTTCAGAGTTAGAACCCTTTAGAAATCTAGAGCAGGACCAGAAAACCCTCACACAAAGAGTTACCTAAAAACCCCAGAACTCAATCATTTTGTAAACATTTTCTACTCCATGTAAATCATGTAAACATTTGTACTCTACATATCTGACAACATTTATGAACAGAAAAATCTTTCTAGTGTTAATACTGTCAAAATCAGAATACTTAAAGCCCACCATTCACTCTGGTAAACAGGAAAACAGTGTTTCTCAGATTAGAATGAGTAACTGTATTCTAGAAAGAGTACAGTTGCAGGTTTTTCTTGGCAGTGCTGGGTTTTAGATGTTTTAATTAGGCAACTGATCCTTAGATTTCCTTCCTATTTTGCCATTTTCCCTAAGTGACACTTGTGCCATTTGTAGCCATGAAGTACAAAACAGAAAATCCAAGTAGCTTTGAAGTTAGAATTTTAATTTTTTTCAGTTTACTAGTGTTATTGCTATGTTTAAGGTCAGTATTTCCACAGGTAAAATAAATTAAATGTTAGTTTCTAACTCAGCCTGATGAAAGATATTAAAAATCCCTGTGTAGCTGCTCTTGAAAGAAGGCTTCAGAATAACTGTGGATAAAAGCTTAATTATAACACTGTTATATGCCTTAGCTTAATATGTATTTGAAAGAAGACTATTAGCTCAGTCTATAATGAATCTGGAAGACAAGTTCTTATTTAGGATATTTAGGATCTCACTAACAAGGTGAAATTAATTAAATTTAACTATGTGAAGCAGTATAAATATAGCATAAATAGAAAATCAAGAAGTAAAAAAAAAGGAAAAAATTAACGAATCTGAAGGTCTTAGAACATAAAGCTTGACATAATGTCCACTTTGTGCAGATATAATGGAAAAAGAATAGAATTTGATAACAGAAAAGAAGAATGCAATTTCTTTGTGTTGTCTCCATAACTTCATCTTCCACTTCTTTTCTGTGGCTTTTCAGTCCTGTTACCTTTGCCATATCTGATCCCTTTTTCTAATTCTGTACTTCTAAATTAAAGACGCAGTGCCTCTTTCGTCTCTCAGTCCTAGTCTTAGTTTCTGTATTAGTGCCCTGGCTCCTTCAGAGACCCTTCATCTCTTAATCATTAGTACAATAAAGCATTCTTGTAGTCCTAGAATATATTGTTTTCAATACGACAGTGTCAGAGGATTTTTTGTTGCAGTTCAGAGAGTCTCTGTGGAGACATTTTTGGAAGCATATAATCTCACCAGTTTTTTCTGTTTTCGTTTGCAACAGGCCTTCCATACATCTTTGCTGGATTTCATGCTGCTGCATTGAGGGAATGGAAAAACTTTGTATCATAATGTCCCTTATTTCTGTGCTGCTACTGATCCTTCAAATAAAGATTTGGAGTTAGATAGCACCATACATCCTGAATATCACTGAGTGTAAAAGAAGAGGTAGTTCCTTCCAGAGTTCTTTTGTGAAAAATAAAACCTTGTCCCAAGATGCCAACTATTATCTTCTGTTGGTTTGTTTGTTTGTTTGTTTGTTTTTGCTTTCTCACATAGTTCATACTGATTAAGTTGAAAGATTTAAAAAAAATGCAATATTTTTAATTAAACTCTGGTGGAACATCAGAAGTGGAAATGTTGCCATAAGAAGAAAAGCCAAATATATCCTAACTATTTTTTTAAGTCAAGGAGTCCTGATTCCTCTCCAGGGTAAGGCATGGATGGCAAAGAACATGAAAAATGTGAAAAAGGATTTTATAAAGCTTAAACAGAGCAAGGAATGGAACTGGGTTAGTATCAGGGAGTATTTGCGTCTGGTACAGGCAAGAAAAGAGGGGAGCTAATTCCTACAAATACCTTTCCTGCAGGGAAAATGAGGAAACCCCCCAGGGGAGAGGGTGCTGGGGACCTACACAGCCTGGGAAGGGCGGCACACACCTACGTCCATGTACTTGAGTGTCTGTATGTAATTAGAATTTATTGGGATTAACTTTAGAGGGGTGTTCAGAAAATTGTAGCTGTTTCCACATCAGTAGTTTAATAAAAAAAGTTGTGTGGCTTTAAAGACTTCTTGTGCTCTACCAGAAGAATAGTGGAGACAGGAAGTAGGTCGATGCCACTGACTCCCAAAATGCCTTTGCGGTACCCAGCTGGTCCAGACCATGGAAAACACTGGCTATGAAAATCTGTAGTCCTCTTCCTTGGGATTAAGATCATATAGGCCCAATATGATAGTACTGTGGAAACTGTCATCTAAACTAATAAAGGAATAGTATAAGAAAAACAGGTGATCAGTGTATCTATCTGTGGTGGCTATTAATGAACTTCAAGAAGAGCATGAGGCTGATCTTTAGAAGATGAAATAATGTTTAGATCATTACAAAGAAGTGGAGATGAAGAAGAAGAGTTGGATTTAGACCCAAATGAGACACAAGTCCCATTGTTGAGCCCCACAGTAAGGTAGGGTTACTCTCAGGGCATGACATCTACCACTTAAGAAAGTTGTCCTTGATTTAATTCTGCCGTTGTTGCAGTATTCCAGTTAAGTGGTACCTGATAGTAGTGCTTTCATATCCAGGAAAATGCAGAGAGATTTTCTTTGGAATATTTTTACATCCTTGGATTTTCATGTAGGTGTTTTTTTTCCTCATTAGCCCTTTTTTCATCTTCGTTATTATTTTGGAATTTCAGTGACTTTTTTTCACAGTACTGCCTTGTTATTTTTTGAGTAGGTGCTTAGAAAATAGATATTCTTCCATCTGTACATGTTTTTTCAAAAACACAACAGATTGTATTGATGGTGATATTCAGTGGGAAAAAATATCTGCTAATGACATTGTTTCTCTTTGCATGATCTCCAACATGATTTTCTTCTATCTGCTCATGCTTGCCAAACAACTCTTTCATGAATAATGTTTTATATTTTTGCAGTTTTAAAAAATATGTAAAATCTAATTTGTGTTTTGTTTTTGTGGGGTTTTGTTTGTTTGGTTTGTTTTGTTTTTTAAAGAATCTCTACAGTAACCTTTTTGAGGTTTTCTATTAAATTGACTATACAATGCCACAGGTCTATTCCATGATGATAGTTAAGTATTTATATATTTTTACTGAGTGAATTATTAGAAAAAAAACCAATTAGAAAAATACTAAATATTCCAAAAGAATCTGAATAATCAACTAATTGGTTTTCAATGGTCCATAAAATAGATTAATTATTCAGTCTTCACAGAAAATCTAAACTCTTCAGATTTAGATAAGATAAATGCTTTCCAAAATTATAGGATCAAATCTTCTTGAAGTACATTCTACTTCAAATAAGTGAAGATCATGGAATGTATTTTGTCTTTTTATTGCATAGCAAGATGTGTCAAGAATACAGATGTTGAAAAATACTGTAAAACCCCCAAGTTTTTTCCCTCCTTTTTTTTTTTTTTTCAGATCCAGAAGTTTAGAACTGAGTTGTTATTCTGTTGTATTTTTTGGAAATCAACTGTATAACAATGGAATGAATACCTGCACATCTGTATTATATGAAACAAAAACTTTCTTTCATAGAACATTAGTGAAGAAAATGAAAATAAACTAATGGAAGAAATACCTGGATTTCTCACAATTCTCAGTCAGAGATAATTTCATCAAAATATTTCTACTCCTCAGGCTGTAACCACCGGTTAAAATGGGACTCTTCATCACTTGTCTTTTGGAAAACAAAAACAAATGGGAACCTGACTCTACAGTGTGATGACAAAGGCAACTCCAATGCCATCTGTTCTTCCACCCTAGTGTGGATCAGACTAAATCCAGCAACTCTTAAAGCAAAAACACAGGAGCAGTACTTGTAAGAAAAGTAATGGAAGATGAAACATTTATCAATGACTATTAACTGGCTTATACATATCTTCACATACAAATGTCTCACAAAACAAATATGCCTATAAAATAGACATATTTGGAGGATTTCATCTCACATTTAAATTCAGATCCCTACAGTGAAACAGCTGCAGTGATTTTAGACTCCCTGAAGGAAGGCATCTTAAAAACAATTTCTCTTATCTTAGATATTCACAGTAGATCAATCTTTTGGATCGTCTCCAAAAGCAAGTTTGCTACATTCAAATAGGCACCTCAAGGAAAACAACAGTTATGATTACCTTTGGTCCTACAATTTCACAGTATTGCCACTGAAGTTAGTGCTTCACTATCCTTATTTTGTTACATTTTAATATATTTTTGAATGATATAACTTTGTATTGGAGAACACTCTTACCTAGTATTAAAGCTAAGTAATAAAATGATCTGTTAGCACTTTTAGCTTGTCTCTTTGACAAATGCCAGATTGTTTCCTGCCTGATTTGAGACCATCTTCAGCCTCCTGTACTTCTAAAAACAACAGATAATTAGGTATCTTACCCCTATCTTCAGAAAAATATTCAATGCCTGGCATATTTGATTTGTACATTTTACCATCAACATTTATATCTATTAATGTTCTTTATAGTAAAAAAAAAAAATGCTTTTAATTCATTGATATTTATGTTATTTAAAAACCGTATATTCATTATCCACATGATCTTTGCTCATCCATAGTGACATTTAATATTGCTGCTATTAAAACGTGGACATTTTCCAACAGTTACTTAAAAGATCCAATTCACACAAGGTCATTTTGAGGGAAAATAACTTACTTGAACGTGTATTACTAAGTCATTCCTAGCTGCATTAAAACATCACAGTCCTGTTTCAGACTTTCCATAATGGCAAACATGTCAAATCTGTTAACATGGATCGACAGTGTAGCACAAAAATCTGAATACTTCTGTTATTTTAGCACTGTTCTGTCTCTGAATAAGACTCTCACAGAGAGCATAAAATGTTAATGAAGATTCTGTGCAATTGTCAATATTTCTCTGAAGAAGACACATCTAGCTTGAAAAAAAATTGAATGTGCAAGCTCAGTGTTCATTACTGTTCAGGCTTTGGTATTCAGCAAGTTAATATAACAATATCTAATCCCATAGTTGTATAGGCACTATCTCTCTTCTCCTCTTAGACTGACAGGCTAAAAGCACAAGCCAGACTGGTGATTCACAGCACAGATGGTGCTGAAGACTGAACACTGTGCTGGAACTACAACAAACTATACAGATAGTTTAGGGATTATTATAAAAATGGGACAATTTATCTTAAAAGTTGCAACAAAAGCTGTGTTTTCTTGTGTTGAACTGGTGGGAATTGTCAGCATCATTTGCATCTTGCAGTGACATCACATACAGAGGAATGATTAATCAGATGGAAGAAGTTTAAATATGCCTGTAGGTATTTAGATAGATCCTCTGTAGACAATAGACAGATATTGATCATATTCAGGAGACATGTGTTATGTGTTTCTTCATTTTATGTTCTCTAAAAAAGTATATCTTTAATATACACACATATATATTTAATATGTTTTTTTAGAGAACATAAAATGAAGAAAAAAGAAAAAATGCATATGAAAAGGATTCTGAGACATCTGGGTTGCTCAGGCAAAAGATATTATTGCTTAGAAACTTTAACTTATATTTGTACTCATTTAAAGGGAAAAATATAACATGGGCTTAGGTGGTTGTTTCTGATTATCAAAGAAAACTAAGTTGTGGAGGCTGTGTTATGACAATATTGATTTTTCCATCAAGAGAATGGAAGGAGGTCAGGCAAGGCACATTTTTTTCTACATTCCACAGGCTCATGTGATTAGGAAAAGGTAAAGGTTTAAGTCTACTAGGCATAGTAGTTTTTTACTGTATAATAAAAAGTACAACAGATTCTTTCATCAATCACAATTTCAAGCCAAGATCTTTAGAGATAGGAACTTTGACAAGATATAATAAATTCCTAAATAATTGTTTATACATATATACATACATGGATTTGATTTCTTTGTGACATAAAACCCCATCATAAATCAAAACTAATCCATTTAATTTATTTGTTTAGGCTATAGGATGATCTTTGTCTGCATGCAGCTCTCTATATCTATTCCTGCAGATATTAAAAAGTTTGTGGCTATGTTTATGTTTCAAATACTAATTGATTGGGTCAATGTTTACTACTTTAATCAAACAAATCATGCTATTATCGTTAAAAAGTAACTGTACTCTTAATTACCATTTTAACAGAAATAAATATGTGTTTCCTTTCACATTAGGTAAATTTTTTTACAATATTGTAAATATGTATTTAAATAGATTCATGATACGTAGTAAAGAACAGTCTTCCAGATAGGTTACTCTCATAAGTGCTTAATATTTTCTTCATGTGTTTGAAATTTAACAAAAAAAAAACAACTAAGGTTTTCATATTTTTACTTATACACTTTCAAAAGCACTCTTTAAAAACTGTTGCTTTACTCTCATTCTTAATTGTAGATGAATTGAATACACTTTAATGCACTTGAGTAGGACTTGCACAAAATGACAGAAAATAATCAAACAATCTGTAAATTCAGGCAATTTTAGTCACCTATTTTCTGAAGAAAAAACTGATTTTAGCATCCTGGCTAAAAATCAGAAAGATTTTAAATGATTCTTAAATGTTTATTTTACAAATATAGATGAGATTTCTGTAATCTAGAGATATAAATAAATAGAGATAGAGATATAAAATATACTTTACATCAATGGTCAGGAAGGACATTCAAAAGAGACATCTTTCATGTTAGTGCCTTAATCAATCAGTTGGGTTTTGCTTTACTTTCTATATAAAAATAATATTTGGTTAACAAACATTATATAGAATTATGCATATCTATTATGCATTGATGTTTGCAACAGTACTGGAGAGGTGTATGTTCTTAAAGGTAATTTTATTTGCTCAGCAATCATTTGGCTCAAGTTTGTTCCTTGGCTTGGTGAGAAAATTGAGTTATAAGAGAATTGCAATTACACCACTAGACTAGAATCCTACCTGAAAGAGAAACCAAGTATCGACTACTATAAATTGTTAAATTGTTTGCAATTCTAAAGTGAAGTATTAGAACAGCTAGGCATGAATATTGGGGCTTTTTGGTACATATAGATACTGTTGAAAAAACATGCTAAGATTGAATGAAATATGTTTTACACATAAATTCATTGCTCCACACTGAAAAAGGTCACTTACAGTAACATGAGCCAGCAGTCTATGCACATTGACACTAACAAGTGTCATTTAGACATAATGGCAGGATTGTATTCATTCTAGAGAAAATGGAGGTACTACAATAGTCCACTGAAAAGCCCTATTCAGTGAACAAGGCTGGTTGAAAGCATAAGCAGGATGTTGACACTTACAAGAAAGAGAAAACGTCATTAATATGGAAAATATTACAGTTTTATTATTATATCAGTAATTCACCCATACATTAAGTGCTGCATCTAACATTTTAAAATAGTATTTCAGAACTAGAAAAAATTTAGATAATAAATCAAATTTTCACTGTTGAGGAGGATGGGGTAAAAGGCTTTATACAGTGAAATGATGGAATGGATTATGTTATTTGATTTGGAGAAGGGAGGATGGAAAGTAAATGCGATAGAATAACGTTGAAGTAAGGCTACTAGATCTGTAGGATCTGTCAAATCTCTTTATCTGATGTTAATGTAATAATGCTTTACGTTCATACAATATTTATACACTGTGTGCTTGAAAAGGAAATAAAATCTAGATCTGACATTCTGTAGAAAAAAAATATAAATATATGAATGTACGTAAAGGGGAAAGAGGATAAACATAGATTTTGCCTGGATTCTTGTCAGCACAGATAGCTACACAGAAAAAAGTGCCTGACATAATATGTACATATGCTATTTTGCATGAAGTGTATACTAATAAATTGATTCAACCAAGAAGCCTCATAATAAATTCCTCTTGCCATGTCAGTTAATATAAAATCAGGTAAAGACTTGATAAAATACCCTCTCTCTTAAATTAAAGATTGACCAAACTGAAAACTTACTTTGGTTCTCTCCTTTCCTAATTGTGAAATAATTTACATAAGAAAAAGAGCACTTGAAATTATTATATTGCAAGAAATAGAAACAATTTATTGAACATTTTTTTTACTCCTGATCTTTGCTAAAAGAAGCATATTTCTTCAGCTTTGTGAAACATGGCAACTAGTAGATTTGGTTCCTTAAAGCAGGCTATTAAATCTTTCAGTTTAATGACAAATCCAAAAGTGAACTCCAGATTACATAATTTGTAACACCTCAGGGATGTGGGCTACCCAGCAGATGTATTCTGTTTTGATATATTCCCTCTTTACTTTTTTTCACATGTTGGAATAGCAGTAGTTTTTGTTTAATATAATTTCATCTAAGAATAATGTAATGAAAGTGGCTACATTTCTTAAACAAGGAGAGTCACACAATAGAGTATAAATTGATAGCACACTGTCTTCCCTTCACTGGGTCTCTGAGTGAATACATAAGCTACATAATGTCTACTATACAGTAAAATATGTACACTCATTTATACATAAATTCATACTTAAGGATTTTATACACAAAATTACTGATGGATGCTGAAAGGGTATGTGCAAAGAGACTTTTGAATGCAAAAAGGCATGATAAGAAGCACAGGGATCTATAAGGAAGACCATACAGAATCACAAACCTAACCAAGATGGTAAGATATGTAGTGATGAGAACAAACCTGTTCAAATGCACTAATGGGTAAGGATTTGGGGCATGTGGAAATGTTTATTTTTTCATTAAGATTATCTGACTAAAGACCTTGTCAAATTTGAATGATGAGTAAGGGGAAGGGGACAAACAGAGACTGCAGCAGTCTTTGTGACTGGCTATTTCAATGTCCTTGATGTGTCTGTGTCTGTGTGTCTATGGCCAAGTCTCTGGGATATGTGTTCAGTTTTGTTACTAGTTGAAACTGCAAAGGGGAAAATGGCTGCCATGTCCCTCAGCCTGGGCAGAGGCCCAGGGTCCTTGGGAAATGGACTGGGCTCTAACAGTTGGGCTGGAGGGTGCTGGGCTGCTGCAGAAGACTATGTGACTTTAGACCACATCTTCAGAAGAGCATGAGTCATGCTCTTCCAACACTAAAGAGATGCCATAGAGAAACATGTTCAGAAAATTCATTTCTTATCTATTATGAAAATTATTTTGTTTTCTTTCTTTTATGTTTTATGTTTCCACTGTAAAGGCATGAGGTAAATGCCTTATATATAAGCATAAAACCACTATTGTCTTTAATTTCTTTGCATTTGGTTTGATCTGAGTGGCATGTAGCACCTGCAGAATAGATGGTTGGTGACATATTTTCTAATTACTTTCTTTTCCTATACACTTTGCTAGATTTTGTAGTTATTTGCACCTATTTTCACCAGCTGATCCACAAAATCAAGGAACTGTCTGTGCATAGGAAGTTGCAGGGTGCCCTCTGAACAAATTTGTAGACATCAATAGACCTGCTACATCTGAGTTTACGACACTTTTCAGTGTATTGCAAATATGGAATAGAATGAATTTGTCTCTACTGGGTAAAAAGCTACCAAAGTTGAATATTTATTTATTGATTTCATTAGTAGCTTCATTGCTCATGTATGAAAATTAAATTTCATGGTGCTTTTTGTGCAAAAGGTTAGGAATCCTGCACCAAATAACTATATAGGTTTTTTTCAGAAGGGACATTTTATCTTTCCCCCTCAGGTCTTATAACTGTTTCTGTGGCAAGAACATTTCATCATGACATTTTGAGGACTACCTTTATTTCTAAAACTGTTCCAGCAAAACTTGTCTGACCGTGTTCTATCAAGGACAATATGTTCCTTCCAGAGGATGTTAAAAAAAGAAATCTACAGGTTTCCTGTGTAGGAAAAAAGGCTTAGAGTTTCTGGAGTGGTTTGTCAACGACTGATTGCATGATGAGAACTTCTTTCTCCACCTAGAAAAACATCTGTGTTTCGACTAAAAATCTGCACAGGCCAGTCAACCTTTTCCAAGTGGAAAGTGGGCTACCATTCATCCATTTGTTCTAGGATTGGCTTTAGAAGCATCTTGGGAGGCATATTTCTGACTGGAATATCAATTCTTCCTATGGTTTGCTTAGTTTGGAGCTCCACACTAGATCACCTTTTCCCAGGATCAAACCAAAATGGTCACTAACCAAAACCGTCCTCAAGTCACAACCTTTACTTTTAAAAGAAATGTGTTTGTCTTCGTGTCCTGTTTTGAGTAAGAACAAAACTAATTCTGTTCAGTAATTTTACTTTTCAGCTGAGTTCTAACTAACTGCACTGTCTGAAGTTAGCAGCCTGTTTTCACAGACAGCATCTGCTTCCAGCAGTGATAATACTCCATGTTTAGAGATACTACCAAGGATTGATGTGCAGACCAAGGCCACTGCTGGATCTTGTGTACCACATTGGGGGGTGCAGAAAGTGAAAGGCCACACCTGCAGGG
>WUAM01000323.1:47605553-47631439 GCA_024336885.1 Actenoides hombroni | reverse complement strand
CCTTTTTTCTTTTTTCTTTTTTCTTTTTTTTTTTCTCTCTCTCTCTTTTTTTTTTTTTTTTTTTAATGTGTGTGTGTGTGTATTAATCAATGCCAATGAACTCATCAATGTTTTATAAAATACTTAAGTATTTTGTAGTGTTGTATTTGTTGGGCCACAGCTGTCACTGAACATCAGTCAGAGAATGAATTTCCTATTCTGGACAAGAGAGCCTTTGAGCTTGTAATGCAAACTAGAGCAGCTTTAGCAGCAAATATTAAGTGATACAGACTCACCACGCACTGTCTGATAAACGTCAAGAACACTCCCATTTAAAAGAATAATTTCCTAGGAAATTCAAATCCTTATTTTTAATTATTTTTAAAAAGAGTTTTACCCATATCTTCCAGTTCATTGTGGGAGATATTTCACCATTAAGATGTGAGCAAACTGAGTATCTACTTTGCAGTCCTGGAATATCTTCCTCTGTACTTTGGAACTTCTTAGGCCTTAAGTAAGTATTCTGAAGTCAAAATTTGGCATCAAAGACAGTTCAGAAATCCCTTCAGGTGTCATTCTTCCATCCAACAGTAATATGAATCAAATACTCTATTTAGTAATAAAAACCAAAATACATAGAATGTTTAAAAAAAAAATAAATAGGGAAGTCATAATAGGGAAAAATCTTATGTGATCAAATTGAAGATTAGAAAATGAAGAAAGGTCACTCAATTTCTCTTGATTTTGTATATGAATTTTGCATCATGATACATTAGAAGTGTCAAAGAGAAAGAAAGTATTCCTTTCCTTGCAGCACTGCTATCAGAGTGGAAGATATTAAGATTTGTGTAAAATCATTAAATTTAGCATTTTATCTTTGAACCTTTTAGGATAAAGCAAAAACTTTGCATAATGAAAAACCCACAAGAAAGTCTACTGTAAGAGATATTGGTAATTTTGTATCATCGGTCTGATACAAAGTGAATAGTTATACATTCTTTTACCACCAATCCTTAAAGGATTTAAAATAGAGATAAATACTGTTAGATTCCTATTATGTGCTAGCTATATCCTGATTAAATACAGTGAAGATAAAGTGCTTGTGTAGATCAGTGTTCTTCAAATATCGTTTAAAGACTTACACAGATAAAGCATGCCTAGAGGCCTTCAGATGTTCACCCTGTAATCCATTATCTTCCATAGCACACACCCACCTGAATTCAAAGTCAGAATCTGCTGTAATATTTTTAATGACAACAGTACTACTATACAGCATGATCAAAGGGGTTTGGTATTAAAAATTATATCTAAGATGACCTGCAGAGTTGAAAGGAATTAGTGAAGAGGCAATGTACACATTTTAAAAGGTCATGTTCACTCATTCATCAAGAAATACTTACAGAACTACACACACACTGAATTTCACTCTTTGCTGGTCTAATAGGTATGTCCCAGCTTTTGCTATGTATGTACAGTTGGCTACCTTTTCTCCATCAATATGTTGTCTAAGATATACCATTAAGATTCTTAAATAGCTTTCAGTTAAATTAAGATGTGATCACCACAACAATAGTTACTCATATGAAATTTTATATTGAATTCTATTATTTATATTCTTTGTGTGTGTCTAAAGATATATGTGTAAATATATATGCACATGGGTATAAAGAAGTAGATATGTTTTTCTTTCATTTTTCTATTTTACCAATTGTAAGTCTGTTGTATCTGGCATAGCTCAAGGTGAACAGGCTTATTTGTCAGGATGATATGTGCCTGGGAGGAACCAGCACTGGGGGCAGCCAGCACACCCATGCCAAAATTAAATGATCTTTTGTCGTGCCAAACAGTCATTGTTGAGGAGACCAGCTTCAGGGTAGGTAAGTCTGCACTGAAAAGGGGAGCTACAGCAGAGGGGCCAATGAAGAGCCCTTTTTGGGGGCTTTCTGAAGCCAAGAAAAGCCTCTAGCCTGTGCTGGGGGTCGGTCAGCTGGTGAGTGGGCTGCTAAGTGCCTGGGAGGAGCCAGCACCACCCACTGTTCATCAGGCTACAAGAAGCCCCTGGGAGGTTGCACAGCCCACACAGCACAGGGTGAGAAAACACTGCTTGTGTGTGCCCGAGTGGTGGTGCTGCTGTTTTCAACTTGTTAGGCATCGTGCTGGTCCTCTACTGGTTCACAAGGTAAGCTCACTAGTCAGAGCAATCAGCTCCTGTGTGCAAAACTCCACAGGCGAGGGGGACACCATTACCACGAACGGTGAGGCACCAGTGGGCTCTGTGGCTGTGGCTCTGTGAGTTGTCTCATTCACTGGAATGCAGCCAATTTGGTGGGCAGGAGATGATCAGCCATGGTCTCCACCTGGCAGAAGGTTATTCATTCAACAGTTCCCACAGTGGAGGTGGGAACCCAGAGTAAGTTACATCACAAACATGTAGCAATGCAGGCCACAGGCTGCAGAGAATGCCGGAGCCTCTCTCTGCCTGCAAGGGGCAATAATGAGAACTGCTGTGTGTGCTGTGAGCAGATGGAGGATCTCCTCTGCTGAATTGTAGAACTGCAAGAGGCCGTTGATAGGTTGAGGAGTATCAGGGAGGCCGAGCAGGAGATTGACTGGTGAAGCCAGGCTCTTCCTTCCCTGAAACAGAAACAGGGGCACCCCTCTGGTAGCACCCAGGAACGAAGGGCCCCTCCAGCCTGCCCACGTAAGACCAGAGGCAGTAACCAGGATGAAGGGAGTGAGTGGAGGATAGTTCAAGGACGAGGCAGCAGAGGACCTCCTACCTTGCCCACCTCACCCCCCAGGTGCCACTAACCAACTGGCATGTGGCTTTGGCTGGGAAAGACCAGATATCACTGCAGAACAGATATAAGGCTCTAGCTGAAAGGGACCAGTCAAATGAAGATGCTGGTGATGAACTACCTACACCAGAGGTATGTCCAAAGTCAAAAAGATCAACTGCTCAAATCATAAATCATCTGCTAAGAAAAAAAGAAGGGTTGTAGTCATGGGGGACTCATCTTTGAGGGGAACAGTGGGTCCAGTATGTCAGGTTGATCCCTCCCACAGAGAAGTGTGTTGTCTCCCTGGAGCCTGGATTAAGGACATCACTAGGAAACTTCCCAGTTTGGTGCGGCCCTCAGACTACTACCCTTTACTAATTTTTCCTATAGGAGGAAATCAAGTTGAAAACAGTAGTTTGAGAAGGATGAAGAGAGACTTTAAAACCCTGGGATGGATGGTGGGAGGATCTGGAGTGCAGGTTATATTCTCTTCTCTTATTTCAGTTTCAGGTAGAGACACAGTAACTGACAAACGCATACAGCCTGTTAATCTCTGGCTTTGTAACTGGTGTCACCATAACAATTTTGGATTCTTTGACAATAGGATAGCTTATGCAGCACCAGACTTGCTGGCATCTCATGGGGGGCACCTTTCAAAAAAGGGAAGGAGAGTCTTTGCACAGGAGAGTGCAGGTCTGATTGATAGGGCTTTAAACTAGATATGAAGGGGGAAGGGGAGATAACTTGACCATCTAGAAATAAGCCCAGGGGCCAGCAGCCCGCCCACCAGCTGACCGACCCCCAGCAAAGGCTAGAGGCTTTTCTTGGCTTCAGAAAGGCCCCCAAAAGACGTCTTTGTTGGTCCCTCCGCTGTAGCTCCCCTTTTCAGTGCAGACTTACCTGCCCTGAAGCTGGTCTCCTCAGAAACCCACAACATTTTTGCCTCTAAATTGGAGAGGTATGGGTTTGATGAATGGACTGATAAGGAATTGGCTTCATGGCTGCCTCAAAAAAGTTACTGTCAACAGCTCAATGTCCAATGGGAAACCAGTAACCAGTGGTGTCCCTCAAGGGTCAATTATGGGATCAAAACTATTTAATGGCTGTTTGTACAAGTTTCAGAGCAGCAGGATGGTTGGCATTCTTTAGAATTCTGCTCCAGGACAGATTTCCTCAGCTCCCATAGTTTTAGTATGATTTTGATCTCTTCAGAAGCTAACTGTAACACACAGATCACATAACTGTTCTTTGAATTAACAGCTCTTATTTGAGAACCTACCATTACATCATCTAGTCAGACTGCCATGACTCAGGAGTTAGTGCTTGAAATCCTTTTATGTAATCAAGAACAGTGGAACAAGTGAGGCAAAGCATGCTGCTTTTATGGTCCTGTCACTTGTTTCTGAGACACATTCTTCCTATGACTTCAGCCTTCAGTTCTTACTGTAGTGACCTACCTAATTGCATATTTTATTCTAGCTTTCCTAGGGCACTTGCTGATTCCTCTACATTAACTGAGTCTTTGATGTCTATTTTACATTATTAAGATTTGCTTATAGAAAGCAAATCTTGTTCTTGACAGTTGCTTCCCCCTTTCCTCCTTATTATAGTGTCACCTGTATTTATGCACATACTCTAGAACACTTATTCAAGTATAGAAAAGCCATAGCATAATCATATTTGTAGATTAGCTAGAGTATTTTCTACTATTATTTCTTTTCTGTTCAGGATAATACAATACAGAACAGACATGAGGTAGAATAGAAATATTTTTCTGCTAAAAAGGTATCTTTTTAATTTTTTTTATTGTGCCTTTCAATATTTAGACCTGTAGGTTTTTTTTATATTTTTTAGAACCAGTATCAGAGTTAGTACAAATAATAAAATATGTACATACATATGAACAAAGTACAATTCAGTATTTCCTAAATCTTTAGTCATAGTGAAATATATGTTAGAAGTGTACTCACTTTCAAAATACCTGACATTAGATATAATTTATATAATATATCCTCTTATTCCTGATTTTTCATGAACATTTGATCTATCATCTCAGTATCCACAGGAAATACAAGGACTTGTCATAGCTCTTGCGTGTTGGAATTTTTTTAAGGTTATCAGTTAATCATAATTATATTAGAAGAATGAGACTTAACTGAGACTAACTTAATGAGAGTTAACTTTCAAAAGTAATTGTAGCAAATGAACCTTTATAAGACTTCTTAGTGCTATCACAGTGCACAAAATGATGATGAACACCACACATTTTGAAATGTCCACTGTAGTTTATAAGATCATCATACTTATATCTGTGATTTTCAACTTAACCTGTACCACAGGATTTTAAAGGCATATAAATAAGTAGTAGAATGTAGTCTATTCACATTGTTTATACCATATGATCAGTGGGTGTCATAAATCATGAAGAAAATGTGATTCTGCTATTTGCAAAGATAGGTTTGGGTTTTTTTTTTTTGTGGGAATAGGGTGGGAAATTCATTTAAAGAAAATACAGGAAGGGCAATATAAAAACTTAAAGGAAGCTTATCTATGTTAAATGTTACACCTCTCCTCAAATATTTATTATAAATATTTTTGGAAGAGTGGAGAAAAAGAAGTATTATAAAAAAGGATTCTGAGTAAATTATATGTATAAAAAGTAATAGCAAAAGATGTGCTTTTAAATACCCTTTTTTTCAGTAAATTTCAAATACAAATTCATCTGTAGACATAAGATCCATACATAATGTCACAGTGGCATGTGGTGGAGCTTATCCAAAAACACTTCCCCGATGAAGAAGACCTTGACTACATCTGACCAGCTCTTACTGACTAGATTAATCTAGATGGTCTGGAAAACAAATATGGATCAGAAAAATTGTGCAATGAGAAACCTCACACTTCTTAAACAAACTTAGGAAGGAAAACCAGAGAGTGACAGAAAGCCTGGTGTCAACTGCTCTTTGGCTTTAGATACAGATAAAGTCAAAGAGGTTGTCTTGGGACTACATGATTAGAAAAGACATTGGGGTTTAGGGTGTCAGTTTAATACAAGAAGTGAAAAACAGTTTAATAAACCAGTCCCTTGCTGTGGGGCAGAAACAAATTCCTGTATGTCAGACACAGTGCATCAGGCTGAGTCTGCAGTGGAGTCATTACACAAAGTTGTTGTACCCACAGGTGTGCCTGGCACATCAAGCAGTTGGAGCGAGTGCCCCGCTCCCCAGGGACCATGTGGTGGCAGAGGGGAAGAGGCTGTCACTGGTGTGAGTAGGAGTTGAGCACGTGTGTTGTAGAGTAGAAATCCCTATATGTAGATACAAATCCATACAGAAAAAAATAACTTCATGAGGAAAGACAACACCAGTGAATAATGAAAGAAATGACCATTCAGATTTTATTTAACATCCACCATTTTTGCATACACTCACCTGCAATTCAAAATGAATATTTCTTCTCTTCCTTGAATCTTCTCCCCCAGTATACTATTTCATCTGAACTATTAACATCTTGACTATAATTATTATGTTCATAATTTTATCCCAGAGAAATTCCATTAATTCCATGCAGTTTCTTCTGATTTATATCAGGATGAAGATGATGAATTTCAGCCTGTTTGTTTTCCATTGTGAGAACAATTAAAACTATTTTATAGCCTTTTGACATAGTCTATCCTGTTATAGCTTCAGGAAATGAATGCTGTAAAAAAACTCTCTATGTACCATGTTTTAATGTCTGTTTTAACCTTTTCAGCCACATTAACCTTTGTATTACTATTAGTGTTTCAATTCATAAACTCCTTATTTCCAAATTATTTGATATTAGGCATATTTTACGACTTCCATGACTTGAAATTCCTTATTAATTTACTTTTCCAAATTCTTGACTCGAATAGAAAAGGTGATTTCCATTAGTGAGGTTGATCTTATGTTATTCACTTTCAATATGCAAAATTACATCATCTTTACTTGTTTGTATTCATTAATTAATTTATTAACTGGTAACTGATTCAGAGCTCTCTATACTAGTGATAGGTAGTCTAAATTTATCCCATGATGGAAAAGAGCTTTGATTTCAATAATCTGATTGATTGGTTTCTTTGTTTGTATTGGACAGTTAGTAAATCTTATTTATTCCATGGCAGTGAGCAATAATTCAACAAATAAAAGAAAAAATATTTTTCTCGTAAGAGAAAAAAAAATACAACAAACCCAACAAACAGAAAGAATAATGCATGGCTGTGGCTATAATATAAAACAAATGAACTACTAAACATATTACAGATTTGTATGATCACTAAATGCTTTCATCTGGATAACATTTTCCATAATTTACATGAAGTGGGACAGAGATATGGGCACTGAAGGCACCTGATAAATGTACAAGGCACAATATGCCACTAGTAGTTTTATAGCTTTTGAGTAGGAATAGGAGGACAAAAATGTAGAGATTAATGGAAACCGAAGAAGAGAGAAGCTTTCTCTTTTGATGTCTTGTCCTGTCACGCAGTACTACTGGAGGAATGGGAGGTAGAACAACTTTTTTCTCTGTCACTTCTACTAGCCTTATTATGGTTATTTCAGGCACTGTTGATGAAGGACTACTTGCTTGTCTCTGACTGCAATCACTGATTTGTTGGACGCTGCTACCTTGGGCAGAATGTTTGAGAGAAAGGAGAGAGCATGAGATGTGAAGGGAGTACTTCTGTCTCTTACTTCTCTCAGCAATTCTGTTCTGCATCCAGTGAGCTGAGCAGATGAAAAAGCACTTTACCAGTGACACTGAAATGCCAGGGTAGATGAATTCAAGCTGTTTATCACAAGAATTTCTCATACACAAAATCAGAATATGCTTTGTTTGATCAAAAACCTGTAATTTTATTGATCTATGATTTCCTTGAGTAATAGCTTGTGATTGGCTTGTTGATACTTTCTTTGCCACATTCTTCTCTCTCACATTTTATCTTTTTCTAGTTATTAATATTTTTTCTGTAGAAAGACTGAAAAAAGTCAGTGAAGTTCTTTACACTGAAAGGGAGACACAGAACCTGGACAAGTCATGGAAGATGTGTTGCAAATACTCATTAAACCAAATATATAATAGGGCTTACCTATGAAAACTTTTCTTTTATCCCATACACAGTGGTAAGAGATGCTTGAAGATAGGTAATTAAAAAGCACTATAAAAAAAATTAATGTTTCATTCATGTAAGTCCACTGGAATTGACACAACTGAGAGTTTAATGACATTTTAAAGATACTATATAAATATCAATGAAATCTACAGCTGCAATAATGAACGAAAACAAAAGCATATGTAGGTGCTACAAAATGTTGTAATGCCATGTATACATACAACTGAAATGTCTAATCAGCCATATTACAACATTTTTATTTTAGTTTTTTAGCAAGCATCTTCTGGGTCCCAATAGCTAGGGCAAAACCCATCAATGTAAGCATTGCAGGACATATCAGGAAAACAGAAAAAAAAATCCTTGAAATTAATATCATGCTTTATAGAAAGAAGTTTTCCAGGTTTAAATTATGTGAAATATACATTTTAGTTTGAATATAGACATGATATTTCTTCTATACAATACAATAAAATAAAATAATTCCTATATATTTATTTAAACTACACTACACTAAAAACGTTAGCTGTTCCTTTTCAGCTTCTCCCATACATATTTCTTGGAATGATGGGATTTAGCTACATTTTTTGATACTTAAGTTATGTACCAGCAATATATCTCTGAGTTAAGTGCCGAAGCTCTCACAGTTGTCAATAGAAATTCAAATAGTACTACCATTGCATCAAAATCTGTTCAGATGGTCAAGTACAGGTGTTTTGAATGAGCTGAAAAGCTCTAGATTCCATGCATTTGATTCACTTCCCTCGTATGATGTATCTCAACATATATAGGATACTTTAGATATATGAGATCTCCCTGTAGGGCTAAGAGACATGGCGTATAGCCTTTGAGAGACCCAAATTGTGCTGGAGTAGCAGCCAAGGCATCCCAGATGGCACTCCTTAGGTCCCACATCACATTTGCCTACCCTGTGCCAATGCAGGTGATATGTTGTGTCTGCACAGCTGAATCCTGTCCCTATTGAGTGAAACACCCTGCTCACCTCCAAACACTTTCCTGAGACATAGCTTGAATGACATAATCTTTTCTTTAATTCAAAAAAGTGCAGGCAGTGGTTTGTACAGTACAACAGACTGGGTAATACAGTGCAAATCTTCAGTTTGTGTAATTGATTTCTTCTGCTAAGTGCAAAAAGATATTTTTATGACCCTATGTTAAGATTAAGGAATGATAAAGTTCTTGCAGTTGCATTTCACAAAAGTGAATTTTATCTGTTGTACACCATATTTAGAGTATCTTACGATTATTTCTTTTCTACTTTTTCAGTCAGAAGATTTTGTTTCCTTTGGGATTTTGTTACTGGATGTTTTATTAATGCCATATCAGAATTCTAGTTCATTGTAGCAATTTGTGGGCTTAGGAAGAAATCCCCAAGATAGATGTAGAACCAGTTAGTTTCTTAAATAAAAACAATAATTATTTCAAAGCAAAATAAAAATCAAGACAGCATTTGCCTTTGTATAATTTTTAAAAAATATTTAATATTTTAAGAATTATTTTTAAAAAGTAATTTTTCAATTAATTTAACTATAATCCTATAAGGCAAATATCTTATTGTCTATTTGACACTTCTTCTTATAAAATTAGTACTTAGATGTTTGATTGTTAGTTCACATTCCATATTTCATAATACAGATATTTAAAAACAAGTGGTTCAACATAGTTCTTACATAGTTTACAGTTTTTAGACATGGGTAAGAACAGGCACAGTACTTTTCAGAAATATGAGTTTTAAACCTAAAGCATGAAAAAAATCTTGTTTTATTGTTTATAAAACTGTTTGCTATATTTTAAATATGTCCTTGATGGCATTTATCTATTTTAATGTATCCACAAAAATACAGATTAAAAGAGCTATTTCAGGTATAAACACCTCTTGTGATAGTGCATGTCAAAGCTAAAGACACATTTTCTGCCTATGAACCAGTAACCTTTTAATATAACCAAATAACTACTGAATTTTCTGCCTTATATGTCTTGAGACTTCACTTGAGTGTTAGAAAATACTCTGGCTCTGACCTTTTCATGCAAGATAAGTCAAATGTGGTGACATTATCAAAATCTGTATTTTATTTTTTTATATTCATCATTTCTTAACACTGCATGAAAAATTGTTATCTTTTCCTTTTCAATTGCAATAAAATATTGTTGTAAAAGAATCTTTGAACATTTACTGAGACACTGCAAGGTATGTCATTGCAAGAAAAGTTTGTTTTAAATATTGATTTAAACTGTTCCTATATTTCTACTTCACTAATAAAAACCCAGTTCCCAGGTAACTGAGGATACTGAAGATTTTTATCTGGATTTCATGTATCGAATATCAGAGCTACTAAAACTAGGAAAATCCAAGTAATTTAAGATTTTGCCATACAAATATTTTACCAGACATGCATTTTTAAAAATCAAATTGAAGTTGAATCTACATAACTTCCTAACTGATAATGTTTTCAGTTGCAGTGATTTGGCAGAAGAAAAACCATATGAAAAGAGATTCCTACAAGCTAATTTGGAAATTTAAAAGCCTGAAGAATCTCAGAAGAGAAATATATAGATGCTAGTACAAGTAACAGTGTTTTCCAAGAGATTTCCAAGATCATGTGCAACGTGGTAAGAAAAGACATACATTCATAAAATTACTTTTCTTTCAGTTAGGCTATGAGGTTTTTTCCTTTTTTCTTCCTTGAACATGTACATACTCTATCCGCTATGGGTGAAGGTCACAAGCTAGTCATTCCTGTATTTCAAAGAACTTCCTCTTAAGTGAATTATATATCACCATTCTTTGTACTGTGGTTTTAATTTTTTCTTGGATCCAGTCCTGTTCTACTCTTCCCCTTCCATGCTATAAAGAAATAAAGATGAGGAAGTAACGGGGATTAATTGATTTTGTTGTGTGTTAGACAGTTTATAATCCAGTTTCCTGTTCAATGTTGACCATCAAATTTTATATAAAAGAACATGAATGAGAGATCCTTGGAATATTTCAGTGAAGTTAGAACAGACCATAAATACTACTGTAATCATTATATTGTTGTTCTCAGTCTTATTTTTATTCTAGAGTGAGAGAAGTAAAAATAGGACTGAGACATTCTCAGTCTTATTTAGTTAAATTTGAGTTTTACTTAAATTGTGCAGAGTATTTTTCATAGAAAACAAAGATTATATTTATTTTCTAAATTTATAAGGGATTTTTTGTAAATCCTATTGCAATTTCATGGTATTTTTTAAAAAAAAAATCAAAGTAATTTGGCTAATAATCATGAAAATTCCTATTTATAGAGAAGTACACAAAATGATTTTATTGCACTCTTTTTCAATTCTGTATAATTTTTATGCTCATAGTTCCTTAATGTAGTCAATCACAGTGACAGCTGATGTTTTTATAGTTATTTTGGAGGTCTTACCCAATGGTTGCAGCTACTTCAGTCTTTTAACATTACAGTTCTTGAACTATTTTGTTGAAATTGTGCCTACATACCAATTAAGTTTTTTTTATTCACCTTACAGAAATACTAGTGTTTAGCATAGAGAACTCATTTATTTAATTCTTTCAGAACATTGCAGAAGTATCCATCTAAAGTATTTTGTTATTTCTAACATTCTTATTTCTCTTTCTACTTTCTAAAGGTATAGCTGCTACTTTCCTTTTTGGAGTGAGATGATCTGAAAAGAAAACTTTTAAGCTAAAAATTATGATTAATGCAAACTAGGGAACTAACATAACAGTATTTAACTTTTGGAATATATGTGGGTTTGAGGTGTTAAAGAATATGATGACTAGAACTGTCGAGTTAAACATTTTGAATAGAAATATTTATGCAGCATACTTGCATGTTTTCTTTTGGATTAAAATCTCCCTTTCTCTGCTTTTGGAAAGATACACCATGCTATTCACACATATTGGGAGTGCGCATAAAAGAAATTCATATCTCAAAGATTCTGTTTTCTGGCCAGTCTGTAAAACACTGAAAGTTTTGGGGTTTGGCTTGGTTTTTATTTTATACAGAGGGCCTGCTATAAGTTGCTCAATATATTCCCACCGATTGCTTCCCCATAAAGCTTAACCTAGAGAGGCTGAAAGAGGAGTGATGGGCAGAGTAAACACAGTAATCTTGTGAGGGCAAGTGAGGCACCCAAATCAGTGACTTGGAGTACCAAAACCCGTGCGGCAACTTACCCTGGTGTGGTAGCCACTGAGGGGAGCCAACCAGCTCTGTCCAGAAAGCTTTGCAGACTTAAGAGGGCAACTGACAAAAGGGGAATAGGTCTTCTTATGGGATGAAGGGTAAAAGCACTTGGAGATTGTGCAAAGGTGGAGTACTTTAAGGGTGCTGTGGTCATTTGTGTTAACACTGTGAAGTGCTTAGAGGAAAAGTCAAAAGAAGAAAAAAGGAGGGATCAAGGTGGATCAGGGAGGAATAAGTGCAGGAAAATAGAGAGAAAAGTAGATAGAAGTACCTGACTGTATGTAAAACAGGGTGTCAGTAGACTTCAATTAACTGTCCCTGCACTCAGTCTGGTTTTGCAGAATTAGTTTCAGAAACTAATCTTATCTCTTGTATGTCTGCTTATGAAATGTTTGACACACAACTGGTAAAATTTTTTATCAACTACAAAATTAGCAGGTCTTGTATTGACTTTGAACTAAACAGACTTTTCCTGGGAAGAAAAAACAATGAGGGAAACTAAGCTCTATGCATAACACTTCGTTACTTGGAAAGTTTCATTGTCTGGAACAAACCAAGTAAGAATCACTTACACTGTTTTATGTTGTTACATTGTGAACTCCATCTATATTCTTACCTCACAGAGTTGTGTCAAAGAAAGTTTGATGCTATGAAGTACTACACATTCTCTCTAGCTTCTTTATTAATAATCTTTTTTTTTTCTACCTAGCAGTCATTTTTCAATCTTTTGTTTCCTTTCTACATCTTAAAGACCACAATGCTCTCACAGTCATCACTAGCAAGAAACCTTACTCACAGAAAATGCCCTTTTGAAGTTAATAAGGCTCAAAGAGAATCATCAACATGTGTATAGATATATATGCAAGTCTAGCTTCATATGCTTGTTAAGTATGAATGAAGCTAGAAAATGTTTTCTAGATACCAGTCTTAATTATTAGTCTGCTGAAGCCAAAACAAACCGTCATTTGGAGGAGATATTATTTGCTTCCCTGCCTAATCTGAATTTCTATGTTGTCTGTGAATTTTCTTGAGCCTTGGCTTCTCTTCTCTCCTTGTAATCCTGAGGTGTACCTGGACAAAACTTACTTACATCATGTTCTGTCATCCAGAAGCATAACAAAGATGGAAAGCGTATAAGATAATAAATATACTATTATAATAATTTTATACTTTATTGTTACTATCTTAAACCTGCTAGTGTTTTATGCACTCTACATAAATAATGTATTTTACATTAATGAAATACTTGGCAAAAGAAGAGATTGCAGGAACTCCAATTACATCACATTACCTTGCTCCTAGTGTGTGTATGTGTGTTTTTTGAACATACTTACACCTTACAGTTTAAGAGTTGTCCCGTTTACCTAAACAGCTTTATTTTTCTTCCCAGGTGTATGAAACTCTCAAGGCTCATGCGAAAACTAATAGTAAGGAAATACAAGTAGTGTGCTAAATTATTGACACAGTTGACTCCACCCGTAGTAGGCGTAAAAGCTGTTTAAATACTGAATGAACAAGATTTCATATTTTGAGAGTGAAAGCTATAAATTAGTTATGATACTTCCTTCTAGGAAAGAAAAGACACTGCATAATACTTTCCCACTGAGGGTATCTTTTAGCTGATAAAACATAACTTTTTTTTTTTCCTCCTATTAGTAACTATGAAAACCAGATGCTTCATTGTTATCTATTTTTCTGTAACAAAAAGATAAAGAAATCTTTCTAGGGAATTAATGGCTTGTTTTGGTTTGTTTTGGTTTGTGTTTTTCCTTACCAAAAAAAGTTTATCCTATTAAACTTGAAGCTTAAGCTTCATTCATAGAGGTATTTATTATAACCTCATTGAGTATCCTTCAGTTATGGGGAAGATTATGCTAACATCACAGACATTAGCAGTATTTACTGTCTATGTTACACTGTTCTAAGAAGATCATGTTTTTCCATGCATACATATAAAAAAGTACAAAACTTGAATATGGTTTTGAGGTGGGGACGGGATGAGGGAGGGAAGGTAAGGAGCATGAGGGAGCATGGTAAAATTTTATCTAATTTTCTATTACCTGTCACGTTATTCTGACTCAACAGAGAAAACACGGTATTATTAAAATACTTTAAAAGATGTATTTGAGTTACTTAGAATCATAGAATTGTCAGGGTTGGAAGGGACCTTAAAGATCACCTAGTTCCAACCCCCCTGACATGGGCAGGGACACCTCCCACTAGATCAGGTTGCTCAGATCCCCATCCAGCTTGTCCTTAAAAACATCCAGGGATGGAGCTTCCACCATGTCTCTGGGCAACCTGTTCCAGCATCTCACCACCCTCCTGGTAAAGAACTTCTTCCTAATATCTAATCTGAACCTACCCACCTCTAGTTTTGATCCATTTCCTCCAGTCCTACAACTACCCAACATCCTAAAAGGTCCCTCCCCAGCTTTCCTGTAGGTCAACTTAAGATACTGGAAGTCCACAATAAGGTCTCCTCAGAGCCTTCTCTTCTCCAGACTGAACAACCCCAACTCTCTCAGTCTGTCCTTATAGGAGAGGTGCTGCAGCCCTCTGATGATCCTCGTGGCCCTTCTCTGGACATGTTCCAGCACATCCATATCTTTCCTGTAATAGGGCCTCTGGAACTGGATGCAGTACTTCAAGTGGGGTCTCATGAGAGTGGAGTAGAGGGGGAGAATCACTTCACTCAGCATTCTGGCCATGCCGCTCTTGATGCAGCCCAGGATACGACTGGCTTTCTGGGCTGCAAGTGTACACTGACAGCTCATGTTGAGTTTCTCGTCCATTAGTGCTTCCAAGTCCTTTTCTTCAGGGCTGCTCTCAAGCCAGTCACTGCCTAGCCTGTTATCTGTGCCTGGAATTGCCCCAACCCAGATGGAGGATCTTGCACTTATCCTTGTTGAACTTCATGAGGTTGGCATGGGCCCACCTCTCCAGCCTGTCAAGGTCCCTCTGGATGACATTCCTACCCTCCAGCATGTCAGCCGCCCCACACAGGTTGGTGTCATCAGCATACTTGCTGAGGGTGCACTCAATGCCACTGTCCATGTCTGCGATGAAGATTGGTCTGAGTACTGATCCTTGAGGGACTCCACTTGTCACTGGCCTCCACTTGGACATGGACCCATTGACAGCCACTTTTTGGGTGTGTCTGTCAAGCCAGTTCTTTATCCACTGAATTGTCCATCCATCAAACCCCTATTTTACCAGCTTGGAGACCAGGATGTTGTGCGGGACAGTGTCAAAGGCTTTGCTCAGGTCCAGGTAAATTATGTTAGTTGCTCTTCCCTTGTCTATTGATGTTGTGACCATAGAAGGCCACCAGGTTGTCAGGCATAATTTGCCCTTGGTGAAGTCATGCTGATTGTACCCAGTCACCTCTTTGTTATTCTTCTGCCTCAGCATGACTCCAGGAGGATTTGCTCCATGATGTTACCAGACACGGAGATGAGACTGCCTGGTCTGTAGTTCCCTGGTTCATCTTTTTTTCCCTTTTTGAAAATGGGGGTTATGTTCCCCTTTTCCAGTCAGTGGGGACTTCACCAGACCGACGTGACTTTTGGAATACAATAGACAGTGGTTTAGCAACCTCACCCGCCAGTTCCCTCAGTACCCGTGAGTGTATCCCATCATGTCCCATGGACTTGTGCACTTTCAGGTTCATCAGATGGCCACGAATGTGATCTTCACTTACAATGGGCAGTTCTTTCTTCCAACCTCTGCCATTATCTTCTGTGACTGCGAGAGTGTGGCTGGAGCCCTTGCCAGTGAAGACTGAGGAAAAGAAGTTGCTGAGAACCTTGGCTTTCTCAATATCACTTGTCACCCGTTGTCTCATTTCCTTTCTGAGGGGACCCACACCTTCTTTTTACCATTAATGTACCTACATAAATTTTTGCGGTTCCCTTTGATCTCCCTGGCTAGATTTAATTCTAACCAGGTGTCTAGCTGCACAGACAGCTTCCTTATATGCCCCCATTCTATCTGTCCTTTCTTCCACTCCTTGTAAACTTTCTTTTTGTGTGACAGTGTGTCCAGGAGCTCCTTGCTTATCCAGCCAGGTCTCCTAGCATTCTTTCCTGCCTTCCTCTTTGTCAGTACACTTTGTTCCTGGACACGGAGAAGCTGATCCTTGAATACTGACCAGCTGTCCTGGGCCCCCCTTCCCTCTAGGGCTTTGTCTCATGACACTTTAGCCATCAGATCCCTGAAGTGATCAAAGTTGGCATGCCTAGTGTACAGGGTTGTAAGCTTGGAATACATCCTCATAGAGTCCCTGAGGATCTTAAATTCTAGCGCTTTGTGGTCACAGCAGCCAAGATTAACCCTGAGCCTCGTGTTGGTCACCAGCCCTTCCCTGTTGGTGAAAACAAGGTCAAACATAGCACCTTTTCTTGTTGGTTCCTATACCTTTTGGAGGAGGAAGTTGACATCTATGTATTCCAAGAACATCCTGGATTGCTGGTGCCTTGCTGTATTGTCCCTCCAGCAGATGTCAGGGTAATTGAAATCCCCCACAAGGACCAGGGCCTGTGAAGGCGAAGCCACTTTTATCTGCCTATGGAAGGCCTCATCTGCTTGGATTTGCTGGTCAGGTGGCTGTAGCAGACCCCTGCTGTAACATCACCTTCCCCTGTCTTCCCTTTAATCTTAACCCATACACAGTCAATCAGCTCATTGTCCTTCCCCATATGGAGCTCCATCAATTCTAGCTGGTCAGTTACGTAGAGGGCAACACCTACTACCCTCCTACCCTGCCTGTCCTTCCTAAAGAGTTTGTATCCACCTACCCCTACATTCCAGTCATGGGAATCATCCCACCAAGTTTCAGTAATAGCCACTATGTCACGGCTTTCCAACAGCACAGTGGCCCTTAATTCATCCTGTTTATTGCCCAAGCTCCATGCACTTAATGAGGAATTATCAGCCATGTGCATAAATTTAGATAAGATTAATTTCATCAATATAAATTTAAAATATCTGTTAACTGACAACCCTATGTGTCATAATGGTTCTATATCTTATGTGTTTGAGTATTTCTGTAGAAATCTCTTCAATACATTTGTTGTATAATTTGAGATATTTCTCATTAATTATATAAACTGTAGCTAAATGTAAGTACTTATCACATTGCTGAATTTCATAAAATGATTTATACTTATCCTAGTGTTAACAAAGTATTAACACTTAGGAGCAACAGCTTTGGATACTCAGTTCATTAACATTCTTCATTGTGGTGGATGAATAGCATTTCCTGGCCCTTAGCCACTATTCTCATTCCAAGAGGTGTTTCACAGAATCACAAGATGACTGAGGCTGGAACTGACCTCCTGTCCTGGTCTGAGTGAGAACAGAATTAATTCTGTTCAGTGATTTTACTTTCCAGCTCAGTTCTTCTAACTTACTGCACTGCCTGAAGTTAGCAGCCTGTTCTCACAGACAGTGTCTGCTTCTAGCAGTGATAACACCCCATGTTTAGAGTCAGTACCAAGGATTGGTATGCAGACCAAGGCCACTGCTGGACCTTGTGTACCACATTGGGGTGTGCAGAAAAGTGAAAGGCCACACCTACAGAACAGGACAGGTGACCCTAAACTGACCAACGAGATATTCCATCCCATATATGTCATATTTGGTATAAGGCTGATGCATCCATTTGCTTGGCTTGGCTCAGGTCCTCTTTTGGTTCCTTCCTTGGAGCATCCAAGGAGGACTCTGTCTGTTCTGCCTTCGATCCCGATCTGTGTGTTCCTGAATCCAGTACCAGAATCCAGCTCCTGAACACAGCTCCCGCTTGCTGCAGGGCCCAGTCTGGGACTCTGTCAGTGCCTACTCCACAGCATCAGTGGTGATGGTGATGTAATTACCATCATGGGGGTTGGGTTCAATAATAGTTTTGTATATATTTGTATATATTCCAATTGTATTATTTTCATTTTTATTAAAGCTGTTATAGTTTCCTTTTTCTAATCACTAAGCCTCTCTCCCTTATTCCCTTTCTCTTCCCCTTTGGGGAGGGATGGGGGTTAAGAGAAAGAGCATCTGTTACAGGTCTAAGGGGCCGCCTTGACCCTAAACCATGACACCTCCTGAGATTATGTAGTCCAACTCCCTGCTCAATTAGTCAGCTAGATAAGGTTACTCAGGATTGTGTCCAGTTAGAGTTTCGTTGCCTTCAAGGATGGAGACTCCATGAGCTCTCTGCACAAACCTGTATCAGGGCTCAGCCACCTTTACAGTAAAAAAGTGTTTCCTGATGTTCCTCTGTTTCAGTTTATGCCCATTGCCTTTGGTCTCATTACTGGGTACCACTGAAAAGAGTCTGGCTTCCTCTTCTTCAGCCTCCCCCATCCCATACTGTAAATTTATAAACATGGATAAGAATCCCTGCCCCTTTGAGTCTTCTCCAGACTGAACAGTCCCAGCTCTCTCAGCCTCTCCTCACATGAAAGATGGTCCAGTCCTTAATAATCTTTGTGCCCTAGTTTTGCTGATTTCCTGTGAATTCATTCTAGCTAAATACTACAAGAGGGTTGGGGTTTTTATCCATTTCCTCTATTGTTACAGTGGTTCTTCAATACATTTCCTCAATTCTTAATACTTTCAGGTTTTTTCAGTGGTAGTCCATGCATTTTATTATCCAATCTTACTTTGGTCAGTTACCCATCTTGGGATACAAAAGAACAGCTTTCAGTCAACAGTCAGTCAAAATGCTTATAGTTTTAAAGCAAGTTTTAAAAATTCCTTAAGGAAGAGGTTACACCATAGAAGATTACTAGGTAAATACAAAGTTAATTCTGACATTTTCTTTTAATTCTTTTTTTTTTTTTAGCTATGGAGAACTAACATTTTTTTTTAAAAGGATTTTTTTTATTAATATTTTTCAAGACTAGAATGGCTTTCAAAGAAAGCATCTTAAAATGCCTGGGACCTTGAAGCCTCTAAGGACTATATTTTCTATACCTCTAACAAGGTATTCTAAATTGCTCCAATTAAAAGAGAAAAAAAAAAAAATCTCTGTTGTTAATCTAGATTGACATAAGAAAGTCTCTCTACCACCACAGTAACTGCTCTTCCTTGCAATGTGTCACTATAAAATCATCATCATAACATAAAGGTAAGAATGAGAGGTTATTGCCATGGGAAATTTAGTAATTAATTCCTAACAAGATAAATCAAAAAATTTAATTCATGCAGTTGGATAGTCAATTGTATAGTAACTTTAGGGTGTTTCAGCCTTTCAGCTTCATTCTGGTAAAAAGGCAGCAGCAGTAATTAAAGACAACTGTGAAGACAGATATCAAATATTTGTAAGTTTTTTGTTATTCTGGAATTCATATCACACTGAATTTTAGTCACCTGTTTCTGCAGTTAGGAGAAATTATGACCTAAACAAATTAGTTGCGTGAGATATAACTGGATAGTAGTTTTTGTTTGGCTTCCTTTTTCCCCTGGACATGTAAGTGACTTACTTTAAGTTGCATTAGGTTTGAAATTTTTGTTACGTTTTTGCCTTCTTATAGGTATAACAGCATACATAGCGTCAAATTTTCCTTTGCATTGACCTATGTAAAATCAAGCGCAAAGGTGTTCAGCATTATATATAATGGCACTTTCATACAGAAAAGACTATGATAATTCAGGAAATGGTGAAGCATGTTGAACATAAGTTTCCTTTGGTTTTACTTCTCTTTTCCTAGTAGGAATATGGTCTCTGTTTTTATTTCTATGCCTTCAGCAATATTTCCGGCAATCCCATGTTGTCTGAAAGTCCTTATAAACTTCATGCAAATATCTACGTGGGTAGTTCTTGAAAGCCAAACTACTTAACAAAGTGAGCTTTTATCAAAGCATTAAGCTGTTAATAAATGAAGAATGTTTACCCTCAGAAGAGCTTCAAAGAGTGTTTTGATGAAGATGAGCTTTCTTTCTCTCTTGCAGCTGTCCTTGCTTGCAGAGGAGAGCTGGCAGGCCAGATCAGGCTTGCTGCCAGAGAAGAATAAGGAGGAGGAGGTGGGCAAGGTTTCAGTGCAGGTGTTCCTTTAGAACTTGCTGTTTGATTACATCCTAAACTGTATCTGTGAAAATGAGGCTGCTTTGTTCTCTTATGTATGCCTTGTGCTATTTTTAAACATGACAAAATGCCCAGAAAACCTTTGCACTTTTTTTGATCACTAATTAGAAAACAAAAATCAAATTGAACAAAGACACTGACCAGCAATAACCTATAACAGAATCATAGTAATTTTCTATCTTTTCAGTCATGCTGCTGAGGTCATTCTCTTCTAGAACTCATAAACAATAATACTGAATGAGAAGAATTATCCATAACCATAACTAAATAAAGATGGACAAAAAGACATTAAGTTTAAAAAAATAATTTCTCATAGAAGTGAAGCTTAATGAGTCTTAATAGTTATATGTTAGTAGAAGGAGCTTATAAACACTTGGGTATTTCTACCTTCAAATAGAAGTCAAATTGCTCTGCTGCTTTTAGTGTCTGCTCTTTCAGTTTTGTTATGAATATAGTTCCCGAAAGAGTATTGAAAGATAATTTCTCCTCTCTCTCTTATTTTTTTTTTTTTTTTTGAGGGGTGTTGTTATTATTTTCTTTGCAGGCGTTTAATATTTTTGGCCTTTGTTCTACCTACTGTATACATCTATTTCATTCTGGTTGAAATTCCAAGATAAGCATGTGGAAAAAAATCTTTCAAGCTTGAATATTGATCATTCCCTTCATTATTCAATAGATTTGATAGACACAAGACAAAGAGAGCATGGCCTGAATATACCACACATAAGGACTTAGATCTATAATAAAAATACTTTCCAATAAAGTCTTCATGGTCAATTAACCAGATAAGCCAGATTATAATATCCACATAATATAATATTTCAATATTAGATATTTCCTATCTGAATGTTTAGAAGTACTGAACATCATCAAAAAAAGTATACAACCATTTCAGTATGTGTCTGGAGGTGTGTCATGGGTTGAACCCAGCCAGCAGCCAAATACCACGCAGCTGCTCACTCACTCTACCCCACCCTGGGGGACAGGGGAGAGAAGTGGAAGAGTAAAGGTAAGGAGACTCATAAGTTGAGATAAAACCAATTTAATAACTGAAATAAAATAAAATAAAAATAATAATGATAGTAATGATGATGTACAATGTGATGTGCAATGCAACTGCTCACCACCCACTGACCGTTGCCCATCCTGATCCTGGCTAGTGATCCCAGAGGAAAGAAAATCCTGAAACCATAATACTGGAAAGCCCCATCTTCCCACCCCATGCTCATCTGTATGCTGAGCATGATGTTAGATGATATTGCATTGGTCAGTATTGGTCTGTTGCCCTGGGTATGCTCCCTCCCAACTTCTTGTGTACTTTCACACTAGCAAGACATGGGAAGTAGAGAAGTCCTTGATTTCCTAACAACTAAAACCCATCATTATATCATCAGCATTCTTCTCATACCAATTCCCATACTGAATCCAAAACACAGCACTATTCTACCTACTAAGAAGAAAAATTAACTCTATTCCAGCTGAAACCAGGACAAGGTGAAATTTTCTAGCTCTACTCTCATTGCAGCACCAACCTACTTGAAAGGAAGCAGAAACTGGTCATTTCCCCTTAGCTGTATATTGCTCTGCTATGATGTGATACCTGGGAGGCATAGATCAGGTATTGGCCTTTCTTGTAGCTTTTTGTCTTCAGAGAAGTGGCAGAAAAAAACCAAAACCATGCTGGTAACACAGAAAATGGATTTGAGTATTTATGATACTTGATAAGAACTTAGTTTTAAGTTTATTGCAAAATCATAAAGCTAACGAGTAAGTCATATAAGACTTATTTTTTTCATAGAAAATCTTTTGTCTAACATGGTTCATTTCATTCTTCCTAGCAATAACTACTGAACTTGAAATCAAAAGCTCTCATTTTTCAGGCAGCGGATGGACACAAGGAGAGCAAGTTTGATATCTAACTCATCATCAAGAGACTTAATGCTACATTTCCCTGTGTCTAAGAGTATACATTAACTTTAGGCTGTCTGGAAGTAACATTTTTTTACTCTTTTGTTTATAGATGAGCAAGTATTCTTTATGTAGGGACTGAAAGCCAGATGTCACAACCTTAGGGCAGTACTCTGACAACTAAGGCTCTGGAAGTCATAGTTAGAAGCTAGGGGAAGGTACATATTACAATGCCTTGTAAACTTCTCCACATTTTATGAATGAACACCAGAGAACAACAAAAAAAGACCCATTTGGTTATATCTCATATGACCTATGCATTACAGTAAAAATAAGTTCTCTCTCTTAGTGACCACTTAAGTATCCAAAAAAAGTAAAGTTTTTGTGACAGAAAAGACTGAAAGAGATCTTCCTTAAAATATTGTAGGTTCCCCTAGAAAGAACATACAGTGGGACTTGTAAAGTCTTTCCAATGAATCTTTTAACTATAGGAAAATGTCAATAGGACAATCTCATCAATTTAGCTTATTTCAGTCAAACCTCTTTGATTACTTGAAAAATTATTCTTTTCCATTTGCCTTCCCTGTAAACAGGCAATTCTTTCAATCCTGAGTCCCTTTCCTCGAAACCACTTTCCACTCACATAGGTTTTTTTTCTTCGTTCCTTTGAGGGTAGTTTTAAATTTTTTCATGTTTTACTCTCAAAACCAATTCTCTCATTAGATTATAATATGTAAAAGAATGATTCTATTGATTCTAATATATGCACCACAATCAGTAAAGGCAAAAAAGGGCCTTCACGTTGGTGGTATTTCTATACCGTTCTTTTGTGTTTTTACAGGAAAACATGATCTCTGTGAAAATACGACAAAACGATAGGTCTTTTTAAAAGATGCTAATAACTTCTCTAGCTCTTGAAGAAATAAAGAATAATGAAAATGAATTGGGCATTTTAATAAAAAATATTTTCTGACTTTTTCAGCAGAACAATTAAGCACAGAAGAGTAAAAGAAAATTATTCTGAGATTTGCTTGCTTGTCAGAAAGGATGTAATTCAAATATATTTTGATATTGTCTATGTCTTTTACATCTATCAGCTTCAATGATAAAGCTAAACAAGTTAATACTCTTTTTGAAAGCTGACAAAAGGCAGCAGACCAAGATTATGTGTTGCCATGGTCATAGATTATAAGTATTTCAGAGAACAGAATTAAAGTAGTAGAAGGATCTTCAATGCTGCAAATAAATTCCACTGGCTGCAAATTGAAACTAGGCAATTTTAGATAGGAACTGAGCACTTACTTAACAAGGAAGAAAACTGTCAGACAAACCTATTACTCTCTTGCAGTGACTACTCCAGTACATTAAAATTTGAAGTTATGACCTGATATAGAAGTAAGAGGCACTTTCTTTCCATAATCAGAATTGTGTGAATAATGATATTTTGAAGGTGATGAAAATCCACCTGATCTGAAAATTTTCCATTTGGTTGCTTAAAGAGAAAGACAAAACATACAAGTTGTTTTTTTTTCTCTTTGTTTCTATTTTCTGTAAAGGCACAGCAAAAGATAAAACAAATGGCTAAGTATAGCTACTTGGCATAGATTTGACAAGGAAGAGTTGCTCTTGTTTTAAGCCAGGAATTATAATCATGCCTTGTAATTGGAAGAATAATCACAGAGGAAGTACCTTTGAAACTGGGTCTTCTCAGTCATAGCTGTGCTGTTGAGTATTCTGAGGTGGGTTTCTCATTGTCAAATTTCATTAACTATCAGAAAAATTCCAGTTGAAAAAAGGTAAGGGAAAATGTTAAGCCAGCTGTTGTCCTGCATTTACAGAGTTCAAGACACTGTGTTTTGTTCTCTTAATGAAACAAAACAGATAAGATGAAAAATACTTCTTTCATTATGGTTTAAATTTACTTGGAAGGCTAGGCTGAACTGTTATGAAATGAGGGAGGTGAGTTGAGAATACAATAGTTCCACAGCTCACCAGCAGGTTGGTGATCAGAACAGGGTGAAATGGGGAAACAGATGAGAAGCCTCTGTTCAGACTCCTTAAAATTCATGGGTTTGCCAACATTTTATGAGCACCAGGAAGCCAGAAATTCATTAAAAACCCTATCCATCTAAGAATGTATATGTTTCCCAAGATTTCTCTCACTTGTGAGATGTAAAAAATTACATTTATATTTTATTGACTGTTTGGGACATCTAATATCCATACTTACCATCTTTTGTTTAAGTATGACATCAGACTTTTAAACAGCTTAGTTACACTTTCCCCTTTTCCTACTTTGACTCTCCAATTCAGACCTGTTCAATTAAGGAGACCAGTGGGTATCTTTCTGGGGATTCTTTAAGCATGAAAGTAATATGTCTTAGGGAAAAGTCAGCAGGAGGTGAGTAAGGTTCAGAAGCAGGGAGGCAGGGTGGCAGTAATAATGGGATGGTAGATTGCTCCTTTAATAATAGGTCTTATCTTAAAATTTAAATTCTGATGTTATGTGTTGATTGAGTCATTTTTTATTCCTAGCTTTTTTGATAGAATACCTACCTACATGTTTTTTTTCAAAAGTGTGTTGAGTAAAGAAAGGAAGCTTAAAAATATATAATTCTACTTTCAAGCTGTATAATCATAATAGGACCTCTAAGTTATTTCTTCTCTCCTCATCTCACCTCCCTCAATGCCTTTGAATACATAGTTCTTTAAGGTCTTACTACATTTTCTATAGCAATAAAATGAAAAATTTCTCTATATCCATTAATGCCCTGGGGAAGAAGGTATGACTTCCTCTGCTCTATGCCCTATAAGCTGGATGACAATTAGCTGTGTCCATTTTGATTTTGAGTGCACCACAGCACAGTGGGTGGTTTTACAGTGTCTGGAACAGTGCAGTGCATACATAACAGTAAGGCATGCATACACTGAAATAAAGTGCTCTACTTGTGGGAAGTTCACAGGGGTTTATGTTCAAGCAATGTTTTTAGATTTTGGGGTTTTATTTATATACTGAACAACTGACATCATAGATGCAAATGCTAATATTTTACAGAACACATTCTTAACTGATATGAAGTACAGCTAACAAATCTGTCTAAAAAACCACTCAAGGTTCTAGAGCAAGATCATTTGTATGTTCATGCCTTGTGGGCGACATCCTGAGTAATTTATCATTTCCATCATTTCCCTGTCCATTGATCAATTTTCAATTGCCAGTATAAAAACTTGTAATACAACAGAAGACTACATAGGTTCTACATAAGGTATAGATACAGTATGAAGTACATTGCTACATTTTAGATTCTTAGTTCAAACTATTTTATTTGTACAAACATTAGCAAAGAGAGCACATGCCATAGAAGCAACCTGCACAACTGGATGATTTGTGGCCAGCAGTAGAAGTCTGTTAATCTAGAAATAATTAATTAGCAGGATAAAACTCTGAGATCACTGGGTAAACTTGTCTCCGCTTTCCCTCCCACTGTGCAGAGGGACTGCATAAGAGCTGAAAATCAGTGCCATTTAAATCCTAATTTAACAGTTTAGATCACACCTCAGTGGTGCTTCGACTTATGTTAGTTGTATATTGGGAAGTAGGATGACTTACGTAACACAGCTAAAGAAGATAAATACATATTTTTAATTATTATTAAGTGAGAAGAGGTAACATAAAAAAATAAAAACAAAAGAATTACTCAGTAATTCTGGTGTATTTTCGATGAAGCTCTTCTTTTACTGTACACAACAATGGAAAGTAACAGCTAAGTTTCAATTAGCAGAAATTATTTTCT
>WUAM01000323.1:47594376-47605538 GCA_024336885.1 Actenoides hombroni | reverse complement strand
TAAATTTATTCTTTCATCTCTAAGCCATGGGAAGAATTATACATAATCCATCTTAATGAACAACATGTTCAATAAGCTTCTTTTTCTTGTTTGCTAAAAATTGAAGGACAGACTAATTTTTTTTTTTACTAACAGTAACTAAAAATAAGCAACTTTATTTTTATATTTTTGTAAGTTCCTGATTGTTTCTGCATCTGAGACTACTTCTGACTTTTAGAAGTCTGTATCCTTACTGAAATTGAGAGTTTGATTTTTTTTCCAGAAAAAAAAAAAAAAAAAAAGAAATCAAGACAGAAATAAGCATTTCTTTCTCTTTGGTGAAAGAAATAACTGAAAATATGAATGGCTAGCATTGCCATATGAATCCAGACCTCAACAATGTGATCTACTTAAAGAAGTAAGAGAAAGAGTAGCACTATGTATCATTGATTAATTCTGGAAGTTACCAATATTTTAAGTTGACATAATGGATGTACTTCCCTATAAAAAGAACACAAAATGTCTCCAAATCCTGTATATATGTGTTCTGATACATATTTCTTAAGTCATTAAGAATTAAAAAGCGTAATATTCTTAGGTACTTTGTTTTTATCTTCCCTACTGAAAAGAAGGAATTAATCTTTTATACATTATTAAACTGAAAACATCTTCTATGCTTAGGTTCTGAATGATCTGAGTACATATACAGGCTTCGTCCCCTTAAATGTAATTTTAATTGGTTCCCTTAAATTTTTCACACCTGAAACCTTTGAAGCAAAAAATGCATTGAAATATATATTTGGGTTGTTCTATCTAGGTCAGCTGTGTTCATGTCTAGGCTGGTAAGCCTCACTCCTGACTTGGAAACTAATATAATGGAACAGAATTGATGGTTTCTTTTCTGATGCATTTCAGTGTTGCTCATGTGTAGCCCACATGCTATATACAGAGGGTAACAGATAACAAAGGAGCTTGTGGAGAACCAGCGCTGAGGCCTCACCTGATTTCACCTGGTTGCTGTGAGTCTTCACCTCACTGATATCCAGTAGTGAGCTCTGTGTTGGACACCTGGTTTGAGATGGTTCAGGGATAACTTTAGAAGCACTTCTGCCTTGTCAGTGCCTTCCCTGACTTCTGGCAGTGAATGACTCATTATCTTCCTGGGATTATATTTATTCTGGGGACCAGTTCTTTGTTTACAGCTTTACGTAGATGATAAGAACAAAGTGTTTCAACACAGACAATGATTGTTCTTGATTCTTGCTGAAAGTAAAGTGCCATTGCTGCATTCCGGCTGAAAGTAAAATGCTATTTGATGCAAACTTTTTTTCAGGGACCTGAAGAAATGTCTTCATACAGACATTGTAATGTCTCCATACAGACTTCTGTCATGGAAACATGGTCAATAAAAGTCTATTTCCTTCCAGTTTGCATTGCATCTCTGAGCATAGTTACGGCTGAGGTCATATTGTAGCCAGCACCTCTAAGTGTCAGCTAAGGAACAGTGGATGTTCTAGGAAATGATGCTAGGAACCTACAGAGAAAATCAGCAGCTGCTGGAAGAGAAAAGGGGAGGGTCTCAGCTCTTCCTACTGATATTCAGTCAAGACAGGTGTTGAGGAGCTGCACATTCTATATAGCATGGCAGAATAATGTGAACTGTTTTCATCAACATGGAAGAATATGAGCTCAGCAGTTTTGACGTTCAGTCATATCCTTTGTGTGGTGAGGTGATATTGAACAACAGAGGCTATTGAATAATGTACAAGTGGATGTCGCTGAGGTATTTAGGTAAGCAGTTCAGAATATGTAAATTATTCTTGTAACCTTAAACTATGACCTAACAGTGCAAAATATATGAAAATATTTAAGCAGAAAATAGCGAGAAGGAAGATAACATCTTGTATTGCACTCAGAGATACAGAGAAAACAAGTGCAGAACATTTGTGTGCAACACATTATTTTAAGAAATGCTGCTGCACGAGTAGTTGGGCAAGTAGGCTACATTTGGTTGCCTCCAAGTAGACTCCATTGCCATTTGGGAGACCTTGAATATCTAAAGTGCCCATATGGAATGGGAGGAAAAGACATAGCATCCATGGGGGACACAGGTTCTTCTGAAATCAAAGTGGATGCTTATGTGTAAGGTAACTGAATCCTGCTTTGTATTCTGAAATGAAAAATATCCACAGACCCAAACAGAATTCATGTCCCTTCCTTAGATTAATTTGGAATTAGATTTACCTAACAGCAGTTTGTTATGATGACTTAAAGGATGGTTTTTGTTGGTGGTTTGGTAGTTTGTTCCTTTCCTTCTGAAATGTTTCCAGAAAAATCCTCAAACCCAAACAGAAAGACATTTCCAGTGCTGGACTATAAATGGTTGCTCAGGTTGTGCCTAGGTTCTTAGTCACCCAGTGCCAATGATGCTGTGTCCCAGCTTCCTCCAGTGTGCAAGCACAGACACAGTCTGAAATTTAAATACTGCAATATTAGTTCTGGTTTTCTTCACTCCCACTTGTGTTGGCTTTAGTTATAAAGAGTTCTGTCGTGAAATTACTCTGACATTAAAGTAGGCTTGCAAGGTTATTCATATAAATACTCTTTTTTGTGTTTTCTTAGAGGAGTTTAACTTTTTCTGATGGAATTTTTTGTCTACTTAAGTTCAGCAGCTTGCAGATATGCAACCTAAAGTTAGGTCACTTTCCTATATGTCAAAAAATGAAGTTAGTAGTACAGTAGTACAAGGAGACCTGAATGCCATGAGCCTGTGAATGGATGGGAAAGAGGTCAACAAGTGACAAGAGAGCAACACCTGAAAATGCCAGGAAAGCACAGTGTGAGCAGTCATGGCAGCATCCACCAACATTTGGATAATAAACCCCCACTAAGGTAGATGGGGAGTGGAACGTTGTTATGTGGCCATTTGAGAGATAGCATGTGGAGGCAGAGAAATAGGGAGAAATTGGGTGTCCAAGTGATTCGCAGAGGCTGAAACTGAGGCTGGTAAGAGTTGCCTTTCCCCCAGCTGGCCTCACCATGCCTCCTTGCTGTGCTGATGATAGAAGAAGGCCTCAGAGAACTGTGAGTGTGCATGCTTTTGTGTTTGTGCATGCTCACATAGTTTTTCCTGATGCAGCCTATTTCTTGCTTGGTCCAGTTAGCATATTTAGCTTAACAGCGTCCTGTTGCCTGCTGTTCTGTTTCCCCAATTTCTATGGGGAGGCAAACACATCTCTCTAACTATTCCCCAAGGGTGAATTTTGCTGTCTTTCCTCAGCTACTTGACTGGACCTTCCATGCTTAACAGCAGTAAGAACTCCATACATGACCAGTGTCAAATTTACCTTAGAGATGCAGGGATACCACTGCTCATACAGACAAAATCACTCTGGAAAACTGCCTGTCATTGTCACTAACGGACTGATTGACCAGCCCAGTTTTGTCCTTCTAGGCACTCCTCAGAACCAGACGGGGCACAATCAATGCAAACTGCTGCTGGCTGTCATTTTTGGGGGAAGTTCTCAGTTCTTTTCTACATTCATCTGAGGCTATGCAAGGGAAATGGAAGTAGGATACTTGATACTAGAATGATCTACCTCTCCCAAGGAAAGAAGTTCCCTGGGAGAAAATTATTATTTCATCAAGCCACAGACATCCTCTGGGTTATTAGTTCAATATCACTGCTCTGGATATTAAAGGGCCAAATATGGATGTTGTAGTACCCAAGTATCTTTAAGAATTTAGTTCTAAGTAGTTGTTTAAAGCCATATAATAAATTTCTTAGAGGACATGTCTTCCAATCCCTCCTCATCTTTTCCCATGTCCTAAACACTGTGTCCCATCTGTATTGCTATCCTCCACCCAGAGACAGTGACATGTGTTCTAGTAAAAGGAATGTATGGTTTGATTCACAACCAAAAAATGATGCATTCAGTTTGAGCTATACCTATAAACATTTATGGCCTTTTTAATGCTTTGTTTTATATTTAGTATTCCTATTTCCAAATAATGCTTTCTACATTTTGAGTGGTTTATTGCCCAAATGGCAGTATCTTGCAGTATCTAAATGTGGTGCTAAATGGTTACATCCCGTTCTGAATAGGATTTTTCCAACATGTCAAGCTCCCCTTGGAAAGCAACTGGACTGACAGAGTAATCTAAAACAGAAACCCGCATTTATTGGTATCTCCTGGCTTTCTCCTGAATGAAGAGACTAAGAATTTCATACTAAATGTTTATGACCTTTCAAGACCCAACCATTTGCTGCTTCTGATTAGAGATGTAGCAATTTCAAAACAACCCATATACAGGCTGTGGTCCCAATTATGTAGAATTTACAGATGCGTAACTGGGCTATGGTCTCATATCAACAGAGTGTGTTTCCACTTACCTCTGAAAGAGCAGCTAAATGTCACAGTCTGGTTTTAAATAGATTTTCCTGACAGATTAGTCAATTACTTCACTTTCAAGATAGAGTACATTCATACAAAGTTTAAGTTACAAATCTGTCTAAATCACCCACCATCCCAATATTATTCAGTAAGGATTAAATGTAAAAGTACAGTTATGTTTGAGTCAAAATTTCAGATAATTTGTATAGCATTCTCTCTGTGTGCCATTTCCAGCCGAAATCATTAACATGTGTTTCCTCAAGCCTTCTGCTCTCACAGTTATTGAGTATATTTACCTACATTCAGGCTGAAGCTTCTTAACAATTAATTAAGGTTTAATTTATTAATTTTTTTTTAAATCCCTATTAATAGGAGTTTAAGGTTTCACTTTCTCTTCTTGACAGCTCAGGTTTTTAAACAACATTTTCTGAATCAAACGAGCTTCAGTGTGCCCATGGATTTGCTTGTAGCTTAGAGTATCTTTCTTATAATGCTGTATGACTTCATCAGGGAAGATGTAAGAATAGAATAATCAAACTCAGACTCTTACACAATTAAATTGTTTGCTAAAAATAAGTTATTCTATAAATATCTAAAAATAAAGGCTATGTTTCCATGAAAACTACTGCCATTTTTTTAATAACCTGTCAGAAGACACACATTCTGAGGTAACTGCAGATATACAATGTTAATATTCCAACACAAGTATATAATACATCTCTTTACAAGAAGCTTTTGAGAAGGTATTTAATAATGAGCTTTCATAGAAAAAGGAAAATAATTTTATTTAGACCCATGTTTGCATTGTCTATTTTTCTCTTTTACCCTGTATCACTTAGAGTAGTGAAAGCAACATAAAATTCTTGTTTGCATTTTCTTTTTCCCACTATTCTTCTTACCTGAAGAAGTGCACTGCAACTTCATCTCTGAGCACAATGAGGGGCTACCTGATTATTTAATGCATAAATCATCAGCTGTGTTTCTCAGATTTTTTACAACTGAGGTGTGAAGGTATAATCCTCAAAACAGGCACAGATAGACAAACATACAAAACCAAAGACATCCATTTTCTAACATCAGTAATAACAATTTTATAATAAATAATAAGAATATAAAAATATATGCTACCAAGAAAATATTTGGGTTTGAATGCACACAGTCTGTGTATTTCAAAGGAGCTAAAAGAACACAGAGAAAGATCGGTGACCTGTTTTCTAAGAGCTGACATTTTTAATGCTTGTCTACATTTAATTTTATTTTACTGAGACTTCTAACACCATCTTTGACTTTGAGAATAAGTTGGAAATATTTCTTTTTCAATTGTTTTTTCCTTTCCCCCACCCCCAAAACCAGGTAGTTTTAGTTGGGTAAACGTTATTCTGTAGAGTCATTTGCAAAGATGACTAAATTCATTGCTGTGAGCAATGTGACAGTATGTTAAAGAATAAAAGCATTTGATATCATGCTGATGTTGGAGTGTGACTGATTTAGTTACACTATATTTTGCCTAATGAATGCTTAACTGTCTGAAGAAAAAATAAACACTCTCACAGAGCAGTGAAGAAATGTTGCCTTTCTCACCATAAAAATAGTTATAGGTAACTGTTTATTTTACAAAGCAAAATTATTTTTTTGTTGAGTGAAAGCAAATGTGTACCAGAACACTATTACTAGTGGTATTGAACAGTTGTAGTCCGATAAAGAAAATAAATTAATTACAGTCTGATCAGACAAATTACTCTAGTTTGGGGTTTGTTTGTTTGTTTTATCTTAAAACTTAAACTATTAAATGTTATAATCAGAAAAAACTTGTTTCAAGAAAGAATGTAATTTTCCTACTTAATGTCAGTCAGTTTTGAATCAAGACAAAATACAATGATATCAAATTTTGAACTGTGTTCTTTTTTTTTTAAGCATTCTTTTCTTACAGAGATATCAACAGCAGTTTTATTACATTGATATCTAAGCAGATATTGAATACGATATATAAACCTAAGCCTATCGTATGTTGCAGGGTCAAATACCTACCCAAACATAAGTTCCATTAAGTAGATCTAATGGAAAAGGTTATTAAACACTTCTGTGATGTGCTGATCAGATAGTGTTCTTGAACTTGGTCAGAATAGAAAACTTCAGTGTTGTAGGATGTGGAGAACTTTTTAGTAGAGAATGAACATGTGAGCAATCCAGCCTTTATGACAGAGGCGAACTAGGCCAGTGGGAAAGTGAATCAAGGACTGTGGGAACAAATTGGGCTGCAGACATCGTCCTTGGGGTATGTGTGGGAACGGCAAGGGAGGAAGCACAAAGCAGCGAAGCAAGAAGATAAAGAAGAAGAAAGTAGAAGATAACCAGGATGAGGGGTGGTGATGGAGGCGGTGTAGAATTAGCCAATGATTTATTAGTTTAGGATGTGTGCTGAGCTATCTAACAAATAACAAGTAGACAACTTATCTATGTATAAGGCTAGAAAGTATATAAGCAACATTTGTGTTATAATAAAGTGGCATTCACCTGATCATATTTGTCTGTATGTGTATGTCTGTGATGTTCTCCCGCATCTGACAGCTGAGAAACATAAATAGTGTAAATATTTTGAAGCAAGGTTTAGGTATAGCAAATACTTAAAATTTAGGCTTAAATCCATGTTTGTCTCAGTTCCCTGTTTGTTAAGGAAAGATAACCACAAAGATCTTCTGAGAATGATCTGGCAGCGTTTGTGGTTTTTTTTTTTTTTTTTGTGCTGGTTTTTGTTTGTTTGTGTTTTTTTGTGGGTTTTGTGGTTTTTTAATTAAATGAGAAGCACCATAGAAAGGTCTTCATGTGTAGTGATGCACAATAAATTATAATAACTAATAAGATGCATTCGGTAGAAGGTTTGGATAAAGTATGTTAACTAAACACTGGTGAGGTTCCCTGGGTTCCCTGAACCCTGCAGAGGAGGTAGGAAACCTCTGGAAAAAGAAAAGTCAGTGATCACACAGTTACTTTATGTGTAGAGAGCCATAGTAAGCCTGCAGAAAAAAAAAATCTACATTAGTCTTTTCCTAACATTACAGTACTCTGTCCAAATTATTTTCTGATTTAAGACTTTTTAGATAATCATTAATTTAATGGCAATAATATGTACATTGTTATGCATACAGAACCAGCATGGAGTAAAGCACAGTGCATGCTATAGGGCATGACTGTGTGCTTTACTTAAGGCAACACTAAGCAAAGACAGGCTTAACCAGCTGATCCAGGTAACACATTGACACCTCCTTTGGACATGGTCATCCCCTCAGACTCCAAGATTGTTGGAGGACATATGCACCTGTACTAAAGCCAAAGGCTAACCTTTAACTCTGACTGGATGAGGGCAGTGGACCACAGCTCAGGGTGAAAAGACATGCAGTGCGGAAGACAGATAAAGAAGTCAAGTGGGTGTATTTAGTCCCTGGGCCATTCTGGTCCTAAAATCAGACTAGTTAGCTTAAAACGTCTCAAAGTGGGGAAGCAGAGATACTAATTTGCATTAACTGGAAAATAAAGGTAGACAAAAAGTCTGGTACAAAAGGGGAAAATTATTAATGGAGAATAATAGAAAGGAAATAACCCAGTTACATGCTGTTTTCTTTTAGTAGCTTTCAGAATGCAACCCTCAGTGGGCAGAACATGCCAGTCTGCTTGTGTTTAAGGACACAATTCCTCTCCCGGCCCAGGTGTGTCCTGTAGACTGTGACTTTAGATGTCAGTTATGGTATTTCATAACCTACAGCTAGAGGCAGAGTAGCCTGGACAAACTGGCTACTATTGCATGTGCTTTGGTTCTGGTATCTAGGACACCACTGCTTTCAAAGGTGGGAAGGCACTCACCAGGAAGGCACTCACTCCATGGGATAGTCCTGCCACATTTTTCCTCTTTTCCTCACCTCCAGCAGAAGATCCGACTTTAACCTTCCTCTCTAGGCTAGCTCCTTCAGGTTACAGTATCCCTTCCTTGTTCTTAGTTTTTTTTCTGGAAACAAGAAACACCAGCCCATACTCTGTGTTCTCTTATTGTCTTGGAAGAGTGTTGATGTTTTCTAGTACAGTATTTTACTTTTGTTTATATTTGTCTTACAGTTTGTTTCTTCCAACAACTCATTTTTCTCTTGCTCCATAACAATTAAAGCATCATAAACAAAACAGTTATGCACGTTACACCTAAGAGGAATTTACTCAGTACGTTGTGGTATGCTGAAAACCTTTGTCTGGCACAGATAACTGGGGGAAATGCTATTGCCACATTTAAAAGTATGTTTTTAATAAAAGAAGAAAAATGCAAACAGTGACTTACTATGAAAATTTAGCTTTTTGTCTGCTTTCCTCCAGAGTCTTTCTGTCTTATGATGAAAAAGAACCAGAATTTTTAAAGGGACCTTATGATGTGTGAGGAGAGACAGCACGGGACTCAAAACAAAAAGCTCAAGACCAGAGTAACTTTCCATGGGGCTTCTTGCAAAATGTGATTCGAGTCCGCAGATCCCTTTTCAGTTTGAGAATTGCTCATTTAGAACGTAGCAGGACTTGCAATTCCTCCACATCCCAGCATACCCATAAGCCAAACAAGAGTCACACCGCCCTCTGCATCCTCTGGGGATGCTTACCTCATGTCACTTTTAAGCCTTGGGCACATCAGAATAGCAAAGTATTCTTAAAAGAGTGGGGAGTTACTACACAGCAATGTCTTTATACTTGACCAAAGCAGGGAATCTTAGTGAAACTGTTAATGTTTTTAATATTGTTAACGTTTTTTAATGTTTGCTAATGTTGTTAATGTTTATTAATACAATATTTTAATATTGTATTATACCTATATGTAGCGTGCAGGGATGGACTCCAACAGCACAGCCAATATGGTTGTAATCAGAAGTCGCTTTATTAAGTACAACAGGCCATATTTATACAAGAGACAACACTGATCACACACCCAGGTCACTTCTAATTGGCCCCACACTCAAACCCAGAGTCTGTCCACGCGCACTTCAAACACTTTTAATTGGCTGGCGATTCTCTTGGTGTTCTTCCTTCAGCACCCTGTTTTTCTCCTCTTATCCTCCTGTTTTGCCAGGTGCTCTGCTTTTCTTATCCTCAGTCTTATCTCCTCAAGGTCAGGGCAGTTTTTCAGTTGGCTGTTTTTTGGCCTTGCAGGTCTTAGCATAACTACTTCTAGATAACAACTATTTCTGTTCTACTCTTATCAATCCCTACACAGGTATAGAATTTTATTCTCTCTGCAGCTGAGAGTTAAATCTCTCACACATCTTGTTAAAAGCCATTTCTTTAGGATATCTGACACTATTACTAGTCATTATTTGCATAAAGGGGTAATGCTGCTTTTAAGTTATGTAATGCTTGTCCCAGCTGTCTCCACATTCTCTATAAAAGCCAAGACACATCAGATGGATACAACAAAGAAAGTAAAAGGAAGGGAAGGGGACTGGAACACAGGGCATGGAAGATGGTTCAGGGATCTGGGACTTATTCTCAGAAGTGAAGGCTAAGTGGGGACATCAAATTGCCATGTTCACCCATCTGTTTGGAGGTTAAAGAGAATTAGACCCTCCTCAGAGGTACAGAGGATCACAGCAAAGGACAAGATGAAACAGTCACACGTTACATCAAGGGAAATTTCATTTTCAAACATGAGGAAAAAGATCTGTGTGATTGCTGTTAAGCACAGCAATGGCTGTCCAAGGACCGAAACTGCAGAATTCCCAACTGAAGATTTTCAGACCCCAATTGTCCAAACTCTCAGCACCATGGTGTAGCTTTGGCACTAGCCCTGCTTTGAGCAGAAGACTGGACTACATAGCCTGCAGAGATCCCTTTTAACTGTATTTTATGATTCCATTAAACAAGATGAAAACTTTTATTACAAAAAAAAATATTACAAGACAAACCTTTTAAATGGGGTTATGGACTAGGTGTTATTCTCCCTCTTCTCCTCACCTCTGCCTTTAATAAGACAGCTACTTGAAAGAAGAAATGGTATTTCAGCAGTTAAACAAATTTGTTTTAAATTCTTTCCAAGATGCCTTCCCCAAAAACAATGACAGGTCAAAAGCACAATGTGCTATTTATGTTTAAATTTTTCTTAGGTGAAGATACGTCACACACAAAATCTTCAGAAGACTGATTTGTTGGGGTTTTTTTTCTGACACAGAGAGCAGCATAGAGAGTCTATGTTACTAGTTGTAATGCTGAGTCAGATGCAGCGGAGTTGCTGGGAGGGGTCAGCCCAGCCAAGGAAGTTTCCAGGACTACATCACAGCCACTAGATTATATTTAGTTGTGAAGAACATTGTGCACACCATAAATTCTAGGGTACAGTTACAGCTGGGAGCTGCTGCCCTCGGTGCAGTCACACCCCTTCTGGGTAGCAGTGCAATGATGTTGCAGTAACTGTGCTTCCTCGTCGTATCAGTTCATGCCATTGGTATCAGACTTTTGCTCTTCACATCTGAAATCAGTGATGACACATACTGATTTTTGTGTGGGTTTTTTTTGTTCGTTTGCTTGCTTTTAAGCCTTTTGATCAGTTCCAGGGGGTTGAAGCTGCCTGCATGTGGGGTCGCCTTCTCCTTCACTTCGTTTACACAGGGGATTAATTATCTGCTCGCTTGAACAAGGAGCACCTTTCTTGCAGAGACGTCGCAGGCCACCCTTCTAAGCCTGAAAATCAGTCCCGGGGCCGCGGCAGGGACTGGGCAGCAGCCGGGCCCTACCGCCTGCTCGCGGGGTCCCAACAGCAGGAGCCGCAGG